>BLSH010070484.1:488550-506736 GCA_018402905.1 Glandirana rugosa | reverse complement strand
CAAGGTCTCTTAAAAAGGTCAAACCTGTAGACATTCGGACACCAGGTATCGCTACTTTACAGGTGTAGATCACAGTCTCTTTTCGAGTGGGTCTACCTAAAATACCGACAATTCTAGTTTCTTCTTGGTCGTCTAACCCTACTCCTTGTGGAACCTCACGTCCCCCTCCTCCTTGTCTACCTCGTGAACGGGGTGTCCAGTCTTTCACTAGGTAGTAACATATGTCTTTCATAATGACCCAGGTTAGTACCAAGTAAATGATTCGTATATTTCGTCCTCGGTCGAAGTATACTTCTTTCCGTTGACTGTTTGAGACTATAACGAAGTAACCGTGTGATGTGGGTCCATGTTTTCGACAGTCTGGGGAGGTGGTCACTCTTGAAAAGTTTGTGTTTACCGTACGACTGATCGCTTTTGAGCGTACACGTTATACACAGACGAGTGTAGTTCCTTCTTGGACTTCTACCGTAATGTACGCTTTGGAGGGGTCTGACAGCTTTTGTACCTGGGTGTAGTGTGCCAATGAAGCAATATCAGAGTTTGTCAGTTGCCTTTCTTCATATGAAGCTGGCTCCTGCTTTATATGCTTAGTAAATGAACCATGATTGGACCCAGTAATACTTTCTGTATACAATGATGGATCACTTTCTGACCTGTGGGGCAAGTGCTCCATCTGTTCCTCCTCCCCCTGCACTCCAAGGTGTTCCTCATCCCAATCTGCTGGTTCTTCTTTGATCTTAACAGCCATAAAATCCATCTGGGTGAGCTTTTCTCTGACACTAGATGTGGACATTTCATCGCTATGGACCACAGGCTTACAGATGTCCAAACTGGAAAAATTCTCTGGAACGTAAGGTGTAAAGTTGTTAGGAATGGGCTCATAGTCAATCTGATCCGTTGGAATGTGAATGTAAATTTCAGGGAGCTTAAAGCCTTCTGTAGGTGAGGTAGTGGCTGTGACAATGGTAGGTTTTGAGCTGCTTTGGACCACTTTGATGGAGGAGTTGTGAGGACTGACTGTGATGATGCCTCGGTCTTTGCTGATGTACACAGGAACGGAAGCTGGGTGGAACACTGTAGACTCACTACTGCTCGTTGAGGAGTCTGCTTCAGAGAAATTAAAATAGAAAAAGAGTTAAAGGTCAAGCAATCATAGATCAAGATGAAATGCTAGCAATATGATAAAGAGAAATGATCAGCGCTAGGTGTTTTTTTTATTATTTTGCTATATGTATACATTCTTTGTTTTACAAACATGTATTAAACCACACACACAGTTCCAATCGTTTTAAGGCTTACTTAAAAGGATAGCACAACAGTAGCAGATTTATTTTTTATTTTTATTTTTTTTAATTCCTGACCAACATAAAGAATGGACAAAGTAAAGTGAAAAAAGGACTCAAAAGCTGAAGATATATGTTTTGAAACAAATTGTTAATAAAATGGTTTCAGCAGCTAATGGTGTAGAAGGCCATTAGAGCAGTGGTCTCCAAACTGTGGCCCTTTGTTTGCCTTTAACCGGCCCTTGGGGACTATTCCTCCCACTGATATGAGGCATAATTCCTGCCACTGACACCAACATTTGGGCACTATTCCTTCTACTGACACCAACATTTGGGCACAACTCCTTCCAATGACACCAACAGTCATACTTCAACAGTAACCATAACATACTTCAACAATAACAATACTTTCTGCCACTGGCACCAACAATGGGGAACTATTCCTTCCACTGACCCCAATATTTGAGCTCTATTCCTTCCATTAAGACCAACTATTAATTCCACGGATACTAACAATGGGGCACTATTCTTTCCACTAACACCAACAATGGGGCACTATTCTTTCCACTAACACCAACAATGGGGCACTATTCTTTCCACTAACACCAACAATGGGGCACTATTCTTTCCACTTACACCAACAATGTGGCACTATTCTTTCCACTAACACCAACAATGGGACACTATTCCTTACACTGACATAATGATGAGACATCATTCCTTCCACTGACACCAACCATGGGGCACTATTCCTTACATTGATACCAACAATGAGGCACTATTCCACTGACACCAATGATGAGATATCATTCCTTCTACTGACACCAACCACAGGGCACTATTTTTCCCACTAAGACCAACAGCTGGGCACTATTCCTCTCAATGACATCAATGGTGAAGCACCATTCCTTGCACTCTACCAATGACACCAACGATGGGCCACTATATCTCCCACCAATACCCATGATTAGTTACTATATTTCCTCCTACTGACCAAAGACGCTATATAATTGTTTTAGTTCCACTGACCACCAAGCCTAAGGCATTGTTTACTCCCACGGATATCGGGACATTTTCTACTCCCACTGCCCACAGTCGGGCTCCCCTCCCCCTAAAGTCTGAAGAACAGTAAACTGGCCCTTTGTTTAGAAAGTTTGGGGCATCGTTTCTTTCAGATTTCACAATTTCAGTGGAGTCCCTATTCACCCTCTTATACAGAATTGAAAGCCTACATAAGGAAGTTATAGTTTTTGGCCAAACTTGTTGGCTTAACCTTTGGAAGTCCAAGAATGCCGTCTCGGGTGTAGGAGCAGCTTAACCAGAGCCAATTAACTTCTTTATCAAAAGAGTTCACTCTTCACACTAAAATTAGATGTAACTCCAGATCCACAATCAACCATCCGCACTCTAAGAATAGAAGCAGGAGCGTGCACTTAACCCTTTCCCAACTAGCAATAAAAAAAGGAAACAAAAAACCCTCCAGAAGATTTTACTATCTTCTAATCGTCACCGCACTACTTTTGGTCCCTTAAAAAGTGGGAGGCACATATACAAACTGTTGTAATTCCTACACCTTTCACCTGATTTGGATGTAAATACCCTCAAATTAAAGCTAAAAGTCTGCAGTTAAAGCACATCTTGTTCATTTCATTTCAAATCCATTGTGGTGGTGTATAGAGCCAAAAAGATTAGAATTGTGTCGATGTCCCAATATTTATGGACCTGACTGTATTTCGTCACCACTGGGTTTTTTTTATTGTTTTATTATATAAACGAAAAAAGACCGCAAATTTTGAAAAAAAACATAATTGTTTTATTCTCTGCTATAAAACATATCCAGTAAAAATGTTCAAAAAAATCAAATTTCTTCATATATTTTGGTCAAAATGATTTCTGCTACATGTCTTTAGTAAAAAAAGAAATCCTAAAAAGTGTATATTGATTGATTTGGGTGAAAGTTATAGCGTCTACAAATGATGGTATATATACTTGAATTTTTATTTATTTTTTTGTACTAGTAATGGAGATGATCAGCGACTTATAGTGGGACTGGCACTGACGCTGGGGGGGAACTGACTGACATCACCAGTGACACTAATACAGTGAACAGTGGTAATACTATACACTGTACTAATGACACTGTCTGAGAAGGGGTTAACATCTAGGGACAAACACGGTTAACTGCATGCCTAACAATGGGTGTAATATGTGCTGATTTCACTAATTGATGTGGCTGATTTTTCTCCCTGCAAAAAAACACCCACATCGCTGCTCCATGTACAAAGCCCTGTGTTGTTAGTAAACACAGAGCTCTGTACTGAGACTAAGCCGATCAGCAGGTCCCGGTCAAAAAACATTGGCCGGGACTAGAGCTGAACGATTCTAGATAAAATGAGAATCACAATTTTTTTGTTTAGAATATCACGATTCTCGCGGCGTAACATCATCTTTAACATTATACAAAAAAATTGGCTAACTTTACTGTTTAGTTTTTTTTCTAATTAATTGAAGTGTATTTTTCCCAAAAAATTGCGTTTGAAAGACCGCTGTGCAAATACGGTGTGGCAAAGTATTGCAACAACCGCCATTTTATTCTCTAGGGTCTCTGCTACAAAAAAATATATAATGTTTGGGGTTTCGAAGTAATTTTCTAGGAAACTATAATGATTTTAGCTGGTAAGCAACAAGTGTCAGAAAAAGGTTTAGTCTTTAACTGACTTTAACTAACCTCATTTGCAGACCGAGTACAATCCTTTGATCTAAAAGAACCGAGAGATACATTGCATCTCTTCTCTATCTCTAAGCGCTGAGGAGTGTTGATAAACATTTGCTGGCTTTTTTTTTTGACAGCTCGGCTCTTCACTGTTTACAGAGAGTCGCGGAAATGGCTCATGAAGATCATGAGGGGGTTGAATTGAGATCGTTATTTTTTAATCGTGCAGCTCTAGCCTGGACCTGTTGATTAACTTGTGCTGTACTGAATCTCAGCACAGATGTGGCAGCATGCGCACGCGCACCCCCTACCCAGAGATGCCGGATGATGTACATGCTTAGCGGCCGCCCCGTCGTCGTATATTTGAATGGGGCGGTCCGCAAGCGGTTAAACTGCCTAGGCACTTTATTTTACAGATGGTCTCCAGTTGTCTTCTTCTCTAAGTCCCCTCTTACCTTCCAAACTAGGCTGTTGTTTCTTCCTACGGCTTTCCACAATGTCCAGCTGCTTCTCAAGGTCATCATGCTCTTCTAAATATTCCCATTCCTGTATATAAAAAGCAGACCGTGACACTTTTTTGGAAGCTGAACCACACACTGATATAGTTCACCATATAGACCAGGGTTTCTCAACCAGGGTTCCGTGGATCCCTAGGGTTCCTTCAGAGGTTGCTAGGGGTTCCTTGAGCAATGGTCAATTTCTACCTCTCAGATAAATTCCCAATGACATCATTGATCTTTTTAGCTAACTGTAAGGGGGTAATTCTTCCCAAGTGTAAGGAGCATTCTTCCCATTGACCATCACACTAATGTCTCATAAGTTGTACATTTTTAACTTTTAGCAGGGGTTCCCCGAGACCGGAGAATTATTTCAAGGGTTCCTCTGTGTTGAAAAGGTTGAGAAAGGCTGATCTAGACACATTCTTCTGTTACTGGATATTGTCCCAGAATTCCCTGCACCACTTACCTCTCCTGCAAGCAGCTCAGTTATCTTATTGGTAACTTCGAGGATCTTCTTGATGTTGTTCCCCTGTGACTGAGAGCAAGGCTCCACCAATGGTCTCTGTGTGGTACTACTGTATTTCACGTGGCCTCCAGATTCCTTCACAATGACATAATCCTATATATATATATTGGAATAGAAGTCAATTGTAAAACTAAACAGGACTACATAGAGGGAAACATTATTTTTATGAAGTCATCCTACTGTTATGGGCTCCTTTATAGTGGGCTAAAGCCTACTGTCGGCTGACATCACTCAGCCGATCCTTTAATGTCAAGATCCCACTCGGCCTCTCATCATGCCACTGAGAGCCTGACCCAGCCGCTCCCGCCCCCTCCCCAGCCCAGCACTCCACTGAGCGATGGAGGGGCAGCTAAGAACTGAGCGATCAGCTGTCTTTGATTGCTCAATTCGCAGTGTAGAAGCGGTGAGGGACAGATGCAGTATCGGATTGATGCTGCATCCAACTAGGTCAGGATGCACATTTTTTTTTTAAATCCCAAGACCCTATTGCTTGAAGAAAAAATTCTAAATCAAGCAGCCTGAAATAGTACTTTACTCTGGCGAATATCGAGTCCGAGCTTCGCTGTCGAGTTACAGCCGAAAGAAGAATCTTTACATGCAACACACTTCCAGGAAGGTTGAATCATTGGTCCCCTACTGTGCACACCACACTGCCAGGGCCAAAGACATCTGACATGAGGTTGTGTTGAATGCAGAGGATTTTCTTGCAAGTCAGAAGCTTTAACCACTTTAGCTCCAGAAGGTTTTACCCCCTTTATGGCCAGGGGATTTTTTTGTTATTCATCACTGCACTATAACCACTTCCTGCCCAAGGATGTCATATGATGTTGTGGACTTTGAGTGGGGATATCTGAATAATGCATTCAGATATCTTCTTTTTCTGCCGGCAATTCCCTGCCCCGTAAAAACAATCATAGCCCCCCCCCCCCCACCCCCTTCTCCCGTCTCCTATCGGTGAGCCCGTCCGATCGGTGAGCCAGAGAATGAATTGGCCTGCAGTGGCCATTTACCATAGAGCTAACAGAGGACCAGAATGACAGTCACAAGCGCTCTGCAACCTGAAAACTGTTAGCTGAACGGTTAGGTGTCTATGATCGCTCAGTTCTCGGTGTTCAAGCCGGCAGGGGACAGATGCATCATTGGACCGATGCTGCATCCACCTAGGTGAATAGAATTTTTTTGTTTTAGTGAAACCCGAACTTCTTTTAACCCCTTTGCCCTGGCGCCTCCCGAACCTTTAAGGGGTTTCAGATGCCGAGATCCGGGGAGGGGTTATGATCATATGACTGCCATGATTGGCACAGCTGTGTTATAATCTAACAGATCAATCTTTGTCAAATATCCTTGAGCCCTGGTTCACATTGACACAATTTGACATGCCAAAAAGGCGGCAATTGCTGGCAATGGCACCGTCCTAATCAGTGCGACTCCGCACCGATTTAAAAAAGTAGTTCTTGTACTACTTTTTGCGATTTCAGGTGCGATTTCCATAGGCATCTGTGCTGAAACCCACACAGATGCCTGTGAAATCGCCGCTGAAATCGGGACTAACATGCAGGAATGAAATGGTGCCCACTCTCAGTCTGAACCTGGGCTTAGACTTACCGAAACTAAGTAGCAAGTTGACACCCTTGAACATTTTAATGTGCATCCAAGAACACAGGTCCTTGCACTATGTACAGTAATTGTTGGCAGATCTACAATCAGAATGTATAGTGTTTGGTCATCGTTAGCCTCTCACCTCTTCTATAAGCAGATACAGTATCTCTAAAACCAGACTCAAGATCCTTTCAGTCATGTTACTCTTCTCCTTGTCCATCATCTGGAAGTCTTGAGGAATTTCCAAATGTGGACTTGTGTCCATGTAGTAGTGGGGCTGTGTGGATGGCCTTCAATATCTTTTAGCTAAAAATATACCAATAAAAAAAAAAATGTTACCTATACATGATTATTTTATAAACCATAAAGTCAACATGCTTCCCCTAACATATAGCCACATTCAAAGAGGCAGTGTCAAAAACAACAAAAGTGCAAGTAAAAGCACAGAAAGATCAGGTATTTAAAATACTTGCTCAGTGTTTTTCCTTTCCATAAACAGTGTTTTATTCACCTGTGATGTGAGACAGAACTTGCTAAGGAATTAAACCACTCCAGGAAAAGTCAACTCTGACTGTGCTGGCCCAGCTCCTCTGCCCCTCTCCTCACCACTATACAGTATATTACCTTTTATGTAGCTACTAGGGGAGGAGTAAATAAAAACACTACAGCATGTCAATTGAGTGGCAGTTCTGAGTCTGCTGGGGCATCACACCCAAGATGACAGCGACCAGCCTCAGGGCTTTTGGATGTCTACACACGAGAAGCTTTTACAGATGATGAGCATACCTAATAATGTAAACATTTCTAAAGCCTTTGCCTATGGAGATTTTTAAGTATTGTAGTTTGTCACCATTCCACGAGCGTGAGCAAATTTAAAGCGTGACATGTTAGGTATCTATTTACTCAGCGTAACATCATCTTTCATATTTTACAAAAAAACTGTGATATATATTGGGTTTTTTGAACATATGAGTCAGAGCACAACTAGACCACCAGGGAGGTAAGGTAGCCTGCCCAAAACACTAGGGGTAACACCAAAGAGCCAGAAAATGGTTGCAACACGGAGGAAGGAAGCCTCTATCATGCTGCCGCCATCGACTCGTCTTGATTAGAAAGGCAAGGCTCCATGTCCTCCTCCACCCACATGAACTCCTGCTGGCAGGAACAGATGAGTCAGTACACAACTAGACCACCAGAGAGGTAAGGTGGCCAGCCCAAAACACTAGGGGTAACACCAAAGAGGCAGAAAATGGTTGCAACATGGGGGAAGGAAGCCTCTATCATGCTGCCACCATCGACTCGTCTTGGTTAGGAAGGCAAGGCTCCATGTCCTCCTCCACCCACATGAACTCCTGCTGGCAGGAACAGATGAGTCAGTGCACAACTAGACCACCAGGGAGGTAAGGTGGCCAGCTCAAAACACTAGGGGTAACACTAAAGAGGCAGAAAATAGTTGCAGCAGGGAGGAAGGAAGCAGCAACATGTTCCAGCTTCCTTTCCAAGTTCTTACTCACAGACAGCTCACAGGATGCACTTGCCCACAACAAAGATAGAGGGATTCCAGAACACCTTTCAGGAATCTTTGGTAGAAAAAAAAATATGTTTCAAAAACATGTGCTTGCAGGTGAACACAAGACCTTGAGTGGCTAGAACTGCCAGGACCTCAGTTTCCTGTGTACGTGGGCAGCACCAATCTCTCATTTCACCATCCTGGAGGTGACTTGGGAAAGGAGGGGCAAGTAAGCACTGGTAAGGTGAATATAGGGGAAGGGAGCCCTTTGTCATTGTACCCTACGTGGGGACAGAAGAGAAGAGAAGTGAGCAGCAGAGCAATCCATGCAAGCTTGCTAGCCAATTTCCCCAGCTCCTGGCATAACAAAAGAGGTGTGGGTTCCTGAACACCTATTCATTGTTACACAGTTTCATCAGTAAACAAGGGTAAAGTATGGGAATTTCAAAAAACAAAACATACATACTCACCTCTATGCTGCAGCATCAGTGTGATGCTGCAGCTGTCTCCCATCAGGTCGAAGCCTGAGAACAGAGTGATGAAATAACTGCTGATCACTCAGTTCTTGGTCTGCTCACAGCAGAGAGCAATAACTGTAAAGCCTCATACACGCGGTGCGACGGTCGTATGAAAACAGTCGTACGACCACCATTAGTCGCATGATTAGAACAGCCGGCGTGCGACGGTCGTACAACACAAGTTGGATGAGCTGACTAGAAAACTTTGGTTGTACCAACAAGTGGTCATACGACCGTTGTACCGCGTGTACAGAGAAGTTGGTCCAACAAGTTGTACTGTGCAAAACACGCATGCTCAGAAGTCAGGAACGCCCGGAAGTGTCCGTTTGTTCCTAATTCACAAATTACATACACCTGAACTTCCTCTTTATACGCTCGTAACACGTCACTACGTTCGGCTTGGTCGTACGATCGCTTAGTGCATGTCAGTACGCGACATACAACAGCCGACATACGTTTTGGGACGTTCGGTAGTACGATCGTCGCATCGTGTGTACGAGGCTTTAGTGACCACTCTCCGCTCTGCCCCTCCAGTGCTCACTGGAGCTCCAGGTAGAATAGAGGGCGGAGCAGTAGGCTTTGGGTCTTAGCCGGCCGCTGGGAGCTGGAGCCAGCTGTCAATCAGGCAATATGGTCAGGATCCTTCTGGAGCCTGGAATGGCTCTACTGCTTCAGTTGGTAGTGGGCAATAGGCTACTTTTAGCTGATTATAGGTCACATGAAAACAAAATTATGTGCGCTCATGTGACCAGAAAGAGAATTATGACCAAAAAAAACCTTTTAAAGAAAAAATGTATTGAGAAAATACAGGGGATAATATTGCTGACCACCACTTTTTTAAAGGTCAGGTTGCTTGGCTGTAGTAGTTCCCCTACTTTCTGAATCATTGACTTGGAGCTGAACTGTGTAGATCCAGAGTTCTGATATACTTTATTGACATGCCTGTTCCAGGTCAGTGGCTCAAAGGCCAAACCCCAGAGATTGGGATTTACAGAAGATCAGCAATGACGGCCTTTACATTTCTCTCAGTACAGAAGTTCCATTACCATGAACATAATATGACATCTAAAATAAACTCAAAAAGACTGTATGAACTGCGTCTGTGGGCAGCTGGCCAGCCCCTTGTAAATGTTTCACACCTTCTGTCTACAAAAATACACACAGGAAAAAGCGCGGCCCTGTCCAGAAAAACATTTTTTGTGTCAGTGCAAACTCAAATACTCCTAATAAACTATTATGTAATCTAAACTCCATCATATAAAACTTAAAAATTTTATAAAACAAAACCATAAAAATTTCATAGCTCAACTCGCCAGCTAGCTAACAGTTTGCAATAAAAACAAGGGTTTATGTTTGCACACATTTGCAAATACCTGTACATGCGTAAGCTGCGGAGGCCGCAGCAAGGCACCCCACTATTATCCACAGTCCTAACTCTACATTTTTGAGAGCTTCCATAGTAGAAGCACTGCATTATAATGGACATGCAGAGGGCAAGTGAGCCTGGATGGAGCCCACCCCTCCTTTAAGGCACAGGGGCATAAGCAGGGCCGTCTTTAACACAGGGCAATAGGGGCAGCTGCCCCGGGCCCAGTCATTGTTGTGGTGGCCCTAAACAGCTGCCTCTTGAGCCCAGCACTGTCACCAAATAGTTGACAAGTGTATTCAGGGAGGGCCCAAGAATATTTTTGCCCGGGGTCCAATCAATATTAAAGATGACCCTGGGCATACTGGACACCCAGCATTTAGCACAATGGCAGCAAAGGTGTCCAATGCGTCCCCTCACCAGTATTCCAACAGTACAAATGGCAGTGCCCCACGTATAACTGGCCTTTGCAGCAAGGAGCACATGGAGGGGTGGGCTCCTTCCAGGCTCACCTGCCCTCTGCCTATCTATTATAACGAATGTGCTTCTATTATGGAGGCTCTCAAAAATGTATAGAGTTAGGACTGCCGATAATGGGATGCCTTGCAGAGGCCTCCGTAGCTTACGCATGTATTTGCATGTGTGTGCTAACTAAACCCCTGTTTTTAACAACTTGCTTACTGGGCACTTTCAGGCCCCATACACACGGGCGTATTAAAAAAAATAAGCTTAACGTGGGGCCCGACGTCAGGGGAAAATCGCCGTTAATACACGTTAGTGAGCGTCAATAGGCGTTTTGTTGAAAAAACATTCCTCTGCTATTTTTTAACCTGAAACGCGCTGGCCGTGGGTTCTGCTTTCAGCTCACTAACGCCGACGCCATCTACAGCTCAAAAACGTCAGCGTTTTTATGGGGCGATTGACTAACATGGAGAGCTGAAAAAAAAAGCAGCGCTAAAAAACGTCCGTGTGTATGAGGCCCCTTTTCCTGCCCAGGCCAATTTTCAGCTTTCATCACTGTCGCACTTTGAATGACAATTGCATAGTCATGCTACACTGTACCTATATGAAATCTTTATCACTTTTTTTTCACACAAATAAAGCTTTCTTTTGGTGGTAAAATTTTGAAAAAAAAAATGTTTTTATAAACTTTTGCACAGGGTAATTTTTCTCCTTTATTGATGTGCGCTGATGAGGTTGCACTGGTGAGGCTGCACTGATAGGTGGGACTGATAGGCGGTACTGATGAGGCACTGATAGGTGGCACTGGTGGACACTGCTTAGCAGTACTGATGGGCACTGCTTAGCAGTACTGATGGGCACTGGTGGACACTGCTTAGCAGTACTGATGGGCAGTGGTGGGCACTGCTTAGCAGCAGTGGCTGTCAGTGTGTGTGGGACCGATGCCCTGTTTACACAAGCCAGTAATCCTCTTAATTTTTCTCCTCACGCTGACAAAAAGCCAATTACCGACTTTTGTTTACATCATGTGATCAGCTGTCATTGGCTGACAGCTGATCAGGTGGATAAAGGGCCGGGATCGGCCCTTTACTCCGATCTGTGATCAGTCGAGTCCCAAGCACCTCGCGAGCATGGGAGGACGTCCATGTACGCCCTCCCGGCAATTTAAGCCTATGCTGCAGCCGTCTTGCGTCACCAGAGATCCTCCCCTCATTTCCATTACCGTTAGAGATGAGCCGAACACCCCCCTGCTTGGTTCACAGCAGAACCCCCAACCTGAACAGAGAACCCCATTGAAGTCTATGGGTGCTGAACAATTAAAATCAAACGTGCCTCATTTTTAAGGCTTATATGCAAGTAATTGGCCATAAAAGAGGTATAAGAGCCCGGGTAGGGCCCTGGGGGACATGTATCAATGCAAAAAAAAAATAAAAAATTATCTGCCTGTAAAGTGACGCATCTGTAGCGTTTATAGAACATGCTGCAGCAAATAAGTTATTTCTAAAAGAAAAAAAAAATGTGAATGAGTATGGGGTACCCCTATCCTTACCTATTCACCATAAAAAGTCTCAAAAAGTAATAACAATTCCTTTATTAAAAGAGAAAAAAAAAGTGTCCCCCAATGTAAATCCATCGTCAATCACACTGCCTGCTGCACCCAAAAAGGAACGAAAAAAAAAGCACCGCATTCAATGACGGCCGACCGCCAAATGTCTCCTCCACCATTTGACAGTTCTTATATAGGTAAGGGCAGGGTCATCAGCCCCATAGCTATTTAAGAAATGTCAAACGGCGGGCCAGCCTGACCGCGAGTGCGTTCGTGGCGAGTTTTCTTTTTTTGGGTGTCGTGATTGACGATGGAGCTACATTGTGGGACATAGTTTATTTTTTTATTTTTTAATAAAGGATTTTTCAAAAACTTGTCTACTATCCTTCTTAAATTTGTACCATTTTTTGGTGAATGGATAGGAGTACCATGTGCCCCATACCCATTCACATGGGGGGGCCAGGATCTGAGGGATCCAGATTCCAATAAGCCTCCCGCCTGCAGACCCCCACAACCACTGCCCAAAGTTGTGGGGAAGACACCCTTGTCCCCATCGACATTTGCCCACACAGTTTTTATCTTTTTTTTTAATCGGGGAACCCATTGACAACTGATGACTAATTGGTTATTAAAGATGCCGCGGCCGGCATCCCGATCCTTAACAACCAGCTTATACTGTGCCTGGATTAGACAAAGTTTTGCACTGTGCAGCGCAAACACCCCCTGAACACCCTGCAAATTTGTGTGTTAGGCGAACGGGGTGAACCGCTAATGTTTGGCCTGTACTACTGCTCGGGCCGAATCATTCGGCCAACACTAATTACCATCACCGTAGGATGACATCTCTCTGACCACTGGAGATCCCTACCTCTTATCCATTACCATAACCATGGGATGACATCTCTCCAACCAGTGGAGATCATCACCATATATCCATTTCCATCACCATAGAATGACATCTCTGACTCGTGGAGATCCTTACCCTATATCCATTACCATAACCATAGGATGAAATTTGGCCAACCACCAGTGGAGATCCCTAACCCATAACCATTATCACCACCATAGGTTGACATCTCTCCAATCAGTGGATATCCTAGCCCCATATCTATTTACAATAACCATAGGATGACATTTCTCCAACCAGTGGAGATTCTCACCCTATATCCATTACCATCACCATAGGATGACATCTCTCCAACCAGTGGGGATCCTTCCCCCATATCCATCACCATAGGATCTCCATCTCTGACAAGTGGAGATTCTTACTCCATATCCATTACCATGACCATAGGATGACATCTCTCCAAACAGTGGAGATCCTTCCCCCAAATCCATCACCAACACCATAGGATGACATCTGGCCGACCAGTGGAGATCCTTACCCTATATCATCACCATAGGATGACATCTGTCAGAGACATGCTGGCCACAATACAGTCCAAGCTTCAAGGCAAGGGCAAATGCGCAGGCATGTTCCTGTAAGTGCCAGTCCTGCCGAATGTGTGCAAATATGCGCACGCAGAGGTGGACGCCTATGCACATGCGTTCGCGTGTTACCCATTAGCACTGGCGCCAAATGACCTATATAAGTGCAGCAGCTGCACTAGTGCTTTGCTGTCTGATGTGCAGCTTTTCCGTATATCTGTTCCTGTGATCTCTGCTTGATTGCTCTGTTTGACCCAGATTATCCTGACCATGCTTGCTCTCCACCTATCCTGACTTCGGCTTGCCTAAAGACTTTGTTATATCTTTCATCTGCCTGATATCCTGTTGCCAACCTCTGCCTGCAGTTTATGCTTGTATGCTTGTGTGTCTACATCTACTGTTCCTGTTGCCACCCGCTACTTCAGCTATTCAGCTCAGCTCTGGTGACGCACCTGCCAAACACCTCTGCGACCAACAGAAGATCTTGCATGCGCTCTTACCTCACTACGCTCTTGTGGCCACTGTCGCAACACCAGTGGCCCTTGAGTCTGGGCGGTACAAGAGGTCTCCCTCTACAGGTCAGGCACAAGGTACATAACGACATCTCTCCGACCAGTGGAGGTCCTCATCCCATATCCATTACCATCACCATAGGACCACATCTCTCCAACCAGTGGAGATCCATCCTACATATCTATCACCATAGGATGAAATCTCCCTGACCAATGGAGATCCTTACCCCACAACCATTACTATAACCATAAGATGACAACTCTCCAACCAGTGGAGATCATCACCCCATATCCATCACCATAGGATGACATCTCTCCAACCAGTGGAGAACCTTACCCCTTTTCCATTAACATCAGCATAGGATGACATCTCTCCAACAGGTGGAGATCCTTCCCCCAGATTCATCACCAACACCATAGGAACACATCTGGCTGACCAGAGGAGATCCTTCACCTATATCCAATACCATCACCATAGTATGGCATCTCTCCGACCAATGTGGAGATCCTCACCCCGTTCCCATTACCATCACCATAGGATGACATATCTCCGACCAGTGGAGATCCTTATACCATAACCATGTCCATCACCATAAGATAACATCTAACTGACCACTGGAGATCCTCACTCCATATCCATAACCATAGGATGACATCTCTCCAACCAGTGGAGATCCATCCTACATATCCGTCACCATAGTATGAAATCTCCCCGACCAGTGGAGATCCTTACCCCATATCCATTACCATAACCACAGGATGACATCTCTCCGACCAGTAGAGATCCGTACCCTCTATCAATTACCGTCACCATAGGATGACATTTGGCTGATCAGCGGAGATCCTCACCTCATATCTATTACCATAACCATGCGATGACATCTCTCCAACCAGTGGAGATCCTCATCCTATACCCATTTCCATCACAATAGGACGAAATATCTGACCTTACCCGCAATCCATTACCATCACCTTAGGATGACGTCTCTCCAACCAGTGGAGATCCGTACTCCTTGTCCATTACCATAAACATAGGATAACATCTCTCCAACCAGTGGAGATCATCACCCCATATCCATTATCATAGGATGACATCTCTCCGACCAGTGGAGATCCTGACCCCATATCTACTACCATAGGGTGACATCTTTCCGACCAGTTGAGATCCTGACCCCATGTCCATTACCATCACCATAGGACGACATCTCTCTGACCAGCGGAGATACTTACCCCATATCCGTTACATCACCAAAGGATGATATTTCTCTGACCAGTGGAGATCCTGACCACATATCCATGTCCATCACCATAGGATGATGACATCTCTTTGACCAGTGGAGGTCCTTACCTTATATCATCAATTACCATCATCATAAGCTGACATCTGGCCAACCAGCAGAGATCCCTAGCCCATATACATTATCATCCCCATAGGAGGACATCTCTCCGATCAGCGGAGATCCTCACCTAATATCCATTATCATCACCACAGGATGACTTCTCTCCAACCAGTGGAGATCCTCACCCTATATCCATTTCCATCACCATAGGATGACATCTCAGACCTTACCCCATATCCATTACCATCAACATAGGATAACATCTCTCCAACCAGTGGAGATCCTCACCTCATATCCATTATCATAGGATGACATCTCTCCAACCAGTGGAGATTCTGACCCCATATTCATCATCATTAGATGACATCTCTCCAACCAAAGGAGATCCTGAGCCCATATCCATGTTAATCACTATAGGATGACATCTTTACAACCAGTGGCGATCCTTCCCCCATATTCATTACCACTGACATAGGATTAAATCTCCCCAACCATTGGTGATCCTTCCCTCATATTCATTACCACTGACATAGGATTAAATCTCCCCAACCATTGGTGATCCTTCCCCCATATTCATTATCATCACCATAGGATGAAATCTCCCTAACCAGTGATGATCCTTCCCCCATATTCACTGCCATCACCATAGGATAAAATCTCCCCAACCAGTAGTGATCCTTTCCCCATTTTTATTACCATCACCATAGGATGAAATCCCCCCCCCCCCCCAACCAGTGGCGATCCTTCCCCCATATTCATTATCATAACCATAGGATGAACTCTCCCCAACCAGTAGCGATCCTTCCCCCGTATTCATTTCCATCACCATAGGATGAAATCTCCCCAATCAGTGGCAATCCTTCTCCCGTATTTATTACTATCATCACCATAGGATGAAATCTATCCAACCATTAGAGATCCTTCCCCATATTCATTACCATCATCATAGGATGAAATCTCCCCAACTAGTGGCGATCCTTCCCATCACCATAGAATAAAATCTTCCCAACTAGTGGCGATCCTTCCCCCCTTATTCATTACCGTCACCATAGGATGAAATCTATTCAACCATTGGAGATCCTTCCTTATATTCATTACCATCACCATAGGATGAAATCTCCCAAACCAGTAGCGATCCTTCCCCCATATTCATTACCATCACCAGAGCATGAAATCCCCCCAACCGGTGGTGATCCTTCCCCCATATTCATTATCATAGCCATCGGATGAAATCTACCCAACCATTGGAGATCCTTCCCCCATATTTATTACCATCACCATAGGATGAAATCTATCCAACCATTGGAGATCCTTCCCCATATTCATTACCATTAACATAAGATTAAATCTCCCCAACCAGTGGTGATCCTTCCCCCATATTCACCACCATAGGATGCAACCTATCCAAACAGTGCCAATTCCTCCCCCATATTCATTACCATCACCATAGGATGAAATGGATTCAACCATTGGAGATCCTTCCCCCATATTTATTACCATCACAATAGGATGAAATCTATTCAACCATTGGAGATCCTTCCCCATATTCATTATCATAACCATAGGATGAACTCCCCAACCAGTGGTGATCCTTCCCCTGTATTCATTACCATCACCATAGGAGGCAATCTCCCTAACCAGTGGTGATCTTTCCCCCGTATTCATTACCATCACCATAGGATGAAATCTATCCAACCATTGGAGATCCTTCCCCCATATTCATTACCATCACCATAGGATGAAATCTATCCAACCATTGGAGCTCCTTCCCCAATATTTATCACCATCACCATAGGATGAAATCTATCCAACCACTGGAGATCCTTCCCCCATATTTATTACCATCACCATAGGATGAAATCTATCCAACCACTGGAGATCCTTCCCCCATATTTATTACCATCACCATAGGATGAAATCTAACCAACCATTGGAGATCCTTCCCCCATATTTATTACCATCACCATAAGATGAAATCCCACCAACCAGTGGCGATCCTTCCCCCATATTCATTACCATCACCATAGGATGAAATCTATCCAACCATTGGAGCTACCATCACCATAGGATGAAATCTATCCAACCACTGGAGATCCTTCCCCCATATTTATTACCATCACCATAGGATGAAATCTATCCAACCAGTGGCAATCCTTCCCCCCATAGTTATTACCATCACCACCATAGGATGAAATCTATACAACCATTGGAGATCCTTCCCCCATATTCATTACCATCACCATAAGATGAAATCCCCCCAACCAGTGGCGATCCTTCCCCCATATTCATTATCATAACCATAGGATGAACTCTCCCCAACCAGTGGTGATCCTTCCCCCATATTCATTACCATCACCATAGGATGAAATCTATCCAACCATTGGAGATCCTTCCCCCATATTTATTACCATCACCATAGCATGAAATCTATCCAACAATTGGAGATCCTTTCCCCATATTCATTACCATCACCATAGGATGAAATCTATCCAACCATTGGAGATCCTTCCCCCGTATTTATTACCATCACCATAGGATGAAATCTATCCAACCATTGGAGATCCTTCCCCCATATTTATTACCATCACCATAGGATGAAATCTATCCAACCATTGGAGATCCTTCCCCCATATTCATTACCATCACCATAGGATGAAATCTATCCAACCATTGGAGCTCCTTCCCCAATATTTATCACCATCACCATAAGATGAAATCCCACCAACCAGTGGCGATCCTTCCCCCATATTCATTATCATAACCATAGGATGAACTCTCCCCAACCAGTGGTGATCCTTCCCCCATATTCATTACCATCACCATAGGATGAAATCTATCCAACCAGGTTACCAACCTATCTAAAGTAGGATACCACTACCATTA
>BLSH010070484.1:462068-476897 GCA_018402905.1 Glandirana rugosa | reverse complement strand
CGTCTACTCCCACCTTTCACTGTGTGACGTAGACCACCGTTTGCTGCCACCGTTCACTGTGTGACGTAGACCACCGTCTGCTGTCACCGTTCACTTTGTGACGTAGATCACCGTCTTCTCAGATGCAGTATGTCACTTGCCACTGTCGTCTTCCACCAGATGCAGTATTTCACTTGTCACCGTCATCTGCCACCAGATGCAATGTGCCACTTGCCACCATCTTCTGCCACTAGATGCAGTGTTTCACTTGCCACTGTCGTCTGCCACCAGATGCAGTGTGTCACTTGCCACCGTCGTTTGCCACCAGATGCAGTGTGTCACTTTCCACCCTCATCTGCTACCAGATGCAATGTGCAACTTGCCACCATCGTCTGCCATCAGTTGCAGTATTTCACTTGCCACTGTCGTCTGCCACCAGATGCAGTGTGTCACTTGCCACCATCATCTGCCACCAGAGGCAGTGTTTCACTTGCCACCATCGTCTGCCACCAGATGCAGTATGTCACTTGCCACCGTCATCTGCCACCAGATGCAGTGTTTCACTTGCCACCGTCATCTGCCACCAGATGCAGTGTTTCACTTGCCACCGTCATCTGCCACCAGATGCAGTGTTTCACTTGCCACCGTCATCTGCCACCAGATGCAGTGTTTCACTTGCCACCGTCCGTTGCCACCAGATGCAGTGTTTCACTTGCCACCGTCCGTTGCCACCAGATGCAGTGTTTCACTTGCCACTGTCATCTGTCACCAGATGCAGCGTGTCACTTGCCACCTTTATCTGCCACCAGATGCAGCATGTCACTTGCCACCGTTGTCTGCCGCCAGATGCATTGTGTCACTTGCCACCGTCGTTTGCCACCAGATGCAGTGTTTCACTTGCCACTGTCGTCTGCCACCAGATGCAGTGTTTCACTTGCCACCGTCATCTGCCACCAGATGCAATGTGCCACTTGCCACCATAGTCTGCCACCAGATGCAGTGTTTTACTTGCCACTGTCGTCTGCCACCAGATGCAGTGTTTCACTTGCCACCGTCATCTGCCACCAGATGCAATGTGCCACCTGCCACCAGATGCAGTATGTCACTTGCCACTGTCTTCTGCCACCAGATGCAATGTTTCACTTGCCACCGTTATCTGCCACCAGATGCAATGTGCCACTTGCCACCATCATCTGCCACCGGATGCAATATGTCACTTGCCACTGTCGTCTGCCACCAGATACAATGTGCCACTTGCCACCATCGTCTGCCACCAGTTGCAGTGTTTCACTTGCCACTGTCACCTGCCACCAGATGCAGTGTGTCACTTGCCACCGTCGTCTGCCACTAGATGTAGCATGTCACTTGCCACCGTCATCTGCCACCAGATGCAGCGTGTCACTTGCCACCGTTATCTGCCACCAGATGCAGTGTTTCACTTGCTACCGTCGTCTGCCACCAGATGCAGTGTTTCACTTGCCACCGTCCGCTGCCACCAGATGCAGTGTGTCACTTGCCACTGTTGCTTTCCACCAGATGCAGCGTGTCACTTGCCACTGTTGTCTGCCACCAGATGCAGTGTTTCACTTGCCACCGTCGTCCGCCACCAGATGCATTGTGTCACTTGCCACCGTCGTCTGCCACCAGATGCAGTGTTTCACTTGCCACTGTCGCTTGCCACTGTTGGTCCGCCCCTCTCTCCCAGGTCACTGGACTTGATTGACAGCCATGGGAGCAATGATTCCCCGGCTATCAATCCAGCCAATGAGAACCAGAACAGCTCCGGTGAGCTGCGAGACTCGCCCCCGTCGCGGGATCGGTTCAGGCTCAGGTAAGTAAAGGGGGGCTCGGGGGGGGGGCTGCTGCAAGTGAAAAGGTGAGAAACCTTGAGGGTTTACAACCCCTTTAAGGAGCGGAGCCGGGAAGCTGATGAGTCATCAGCTGTTAATGGGCTTCCCCACTGACAGCTGAATTTAAAAAAAAATTGGCAGTTAAAAAAAACATGTCTGGCATGGATTTTAAGGGGATGCTCACGCCAAGATTAAAAAAAAACATTGTGGCCCCCCCCCCCCAAAATCTATACCAGACCCTTATCCAGGCATGCAGCCTGGCAGGTCAGGAAAGGAGGAGGGCCAGCAAGCGCCCCTCCTCCTGAACCATACCAGGCCACATGCCCTCAACATGGTGGGAGTGCTTTGAGGCAGGGGGGGCTAGGGGGGGACAAGGGTCTCTTCCCCACAACCTTGGGCTGTGGTTGTGGGTGTCTGCGGCAGGGGGCTTATCGGAATCTGGAAGCCCCATTTAACAAGGGGGTCCCCAGATCCCGCCCCCCCATGTGAATAGGTATCCATTCACCAAAAAAGTGTACAAAGTTAATAAAGGCAGTTGACAAATGTTGACAAATCCTTTATTAAAAAATAAAAAATAATGTCCCCGATTTAGATCCATCGTCAATCATGACACTCATTGTGCCGCCACACCCGTAAAAAAAAAAACAACGAAGAACGCTCCTGCAGTCTTACTGGCCTGCCATTTCACAATTCTCAACGCGGTAGTAAACCCCCACTACTGTTTTTACCTACAGGTAAGCCTATAATAAGGCTTACCTGTACGTAAAATGAATATCTCCTAAACCTACATGGTTTAGGAGATATTCGCCCTGCATGCAGCTGCTGACATTAGCGGCGCATGCACTCTGATGATCTGGCTGAGGCTGCCGGAACGAAGAGCTCCCGCGCGCATGCGCGGGAATGACGTCACGCGGCTCTGGCCACTCACATCGCTGGAGCCGTGTACCCGGAAGAAAGAAGAGGACCATCATGTCAGCGTCCTTAGCGCTGACCAACTCGGGCATCGGGGGCCTCGTTCTAAGGTAAATACTTCATAATGTGTTAGTATGCAATGCATACTAACACATTATGCTATTGTCTTGCAGGATTTTTTTTCTTCAGGCGGGTTTACTACCGCTTTAAATAGCTATGGGGTAAGTCCACCCGGTGTCGTCACCCGGTGGCACCCCCCCATGACGTCGGTGGCCCAGCATGCACCGGTCGGTGATGTAACAAGTAGGGGGGCAGTGCTACCAGGTGACATTGCCAGGTGGCCCCGCCCTTACCTATATAACAACTGTCAAACGGTGGAGGAGGCATTCGGCGGTCGACCGTCAATGAAGGGGGATCATTTTTTTTGTTCTTTTTTCAGATGCGGTGGGCAGCGTAATTGATGATGGATTTACATTGGGGGAACATTGTTTTTTTTTTTTTTAACATTGGAACTGTCAAAAACTGTCTCTGTGCTTTTATTACTTTTTGACACTTTTCTGGTGAATGGGTAGGTCCATACTCATTCACATGGGGGGGCAGGATCTGGGGGCCCCCTTAAAGGGGGCTTCCAGATTTCGATAAGTCCCCCACCTGCAGACCCCTACCACCACAGCCCCCCTTCTCCAAAGCACCCCCACCCATGTTTTTGGGCATATGGCCTGGTATGGTTCTGGAGGGGGGCACTGACTTGTCCCCCCTTTCCTGACCTGCCAGGCTACATGCTCGGATAAGGGTCTAGTATGGATTTTGGGAGGGTGAAGGATCTGGTATGGACTGGGGGGGGGGGGCACGCAAACTTTTTCTTTATTTGACTCTTTTTATTTTTCTTTAGAAATTTAATTTTTGCTGCAGCATGTTCTATACATGCTACAGATGCCCCGCTTTACAGGCAGACTAAGGGGACCCCCTCAGGCACTGTATTTAAAGGAATGTTTTATTGTTGCACTTTAAACATAATTAAAATCACTGCTCCTGAAAAATCAATTGTTTCTTTTTTAAATTTTGCATTGAAACATGTCCCCCAGGGCAGTACCCAGACCCCATTACCTTTTTATGGCCAATTACTTGCATAAAAGCCTTACAAATGGGCGCTTTTTTTCCTGTTAGGCTCTAATAGACTTCAATGGGGTTCGCTGTTCAGGAACAGAACTTTTCCCCTATTTGGGAGCTCTGCTGCGAACCGAACAGGGGGGTTTTGTCCAATGCCTAGTCACAGGTCATACGCCATTGTAAGACTGAGCACAGCCGCAAGACACAAGATAGTTATACTGCATCAGCAGGGTCTCCCCCAGGCAAAGATTTCATAGCAGACTGGGCTTTCAAGAATGTTCCAGATCTTTTGAAGACGCAAAAAAAAAAATAGGCAATGCTGAGGACCATAGACACAGTGGTCGGCCAAAGGAAACTTAAAGGGTAACTCCACTTTCGTGGGACAAAAACATAGCATAGAGAAAAAAAATAATATAGCATATACAATTTTGTCACAAGTCATATTGTAATTAAATGTTATTAAAAAGGACCTTTCCTTTTCAATTGCAGCTCTGTAATTTTCTGTAAAATGCAATACGGCAACCTGGAGGCATTCTGTACACAGCTGGTGTACAGAATGCCCCCTGGAAATGTAATTTCCTGCTTGTGTGATTGGCTTGATTTTCCCAGAAGTCTGCACTAAGATACTAGTCAGATTTCAGGCATTCCCTGCAACAAAAATTAAATTTTTTGTTTGATACTCTCAAAGAAAAATGACATCTGAAGGAATGCAGAGCCTGCCACTTTCCTCATTAGAGACCTGCAGGTACAGCAGCTGATTGAGAATTATAAAATCACTCCCATACAAATTCTCTCTGCACATGGAGATAGATAAACAAACAGCAATTGCTTCAGAATAACAAAAGGTAGGAATTGCAACACGTTTGTTAAAATCCTTGCAATGTACATAGATTACCGAGATGGGAATATTTGTTTCTGAACAAAAGTGGAGTTACTCTTACATGCTTCTGATCAGAAGATGTCCAGCAGTGCCATCAGCACAGAACTGGTGGGACCTAGGTACAACCAGCTACTGTCCGGAGAAGCCTGACCAGAAGTGGCCTTCATGGAAGAATTGTGCCCAAAAAGCCATGCCACCAATGTGGAAAAGCGACTCAACTATGCAGAAAAACATAGGACTGGGGTGCGGAAAAATGGCAGCAGGTGCTCTGGACTGATGAGTCAAAATGTTAAATATTTGGCTGTAGCAGGAGGCAGTTTGTTGGTGAAGGGCTGGAGAGCAGTACAATAATGAGTGTCTGCAGACAAGTGTGAAGCATGTTGGAGGTTACTTGTAGGTTTGGGGCTGCATTTCTGTAAATAGAGTTGGACATTTGGTCAGAATCAATGCTGTCCTCAATGCTGAGAAATACAAGCAGATACTTATCCATCATGCCATACCATCAGGGAGGAGTGTGATTGGCTCCAAATTTATTCTGCAGCAGGACAGCAACCCCAAACACACAGCCAATGTCATTAAGAACTATATTCAGTGTAAAAAGAACAAAGAGTCCTGGAAGTAATGGTTTGGCCCCCACAGAGCCCTGATCTCAACATCACCTGTCTGGGATTACATGATATGACAGAAGGATTTGAGGCAGTCTACATCCACAGAAGATCTGTGGTCAGTTTTCCAAGATGTTTGGAACAACCTACCTGCCGAGTTCCTTCAAAAACTGTCTGCAAGTGTACCTAGAAGAAATGATGCTGGCAAAGGGTGGTCACATCAAATATTAATTTGATTTTGATTTCTCTTCTGTTTATTTACTTTCTATTTTGTTAACTGATAAATATAAATTATTAAAGCGGTCGTAACCCTAAAAAAAAAAAAAAAAAAAGATCCTATTCCTTTAAAGCATAGTGCTTGTGCGGTGTTATTTGTCCCATTCTATGCTGTAAAATGCCTGGTTATTATTATTATTATATTATTCGTTTTTGTAATTATTTATAATTTATTATAATTTATAATTTTGTGTTTCAAATTTTATCATACCTGGGATGACTACTAGACTCTTGTTTGGACAGATGTAAGTGAGTTATTCCTAAGAATTACAGGCCTCCAATTAAAAACGCCAAATTTCCATGCAAAACAATGTAGACACAAAAATCTGACAGAATCATACCGCCAGGGAGGTTAAAGTGTGGCTTGTGGCACAGAGCATGCCGCCACAAGCCCTTAGAAAGGAAAATTAATATTTGCCTTTCTAAGACAGAAACGCTCTCAGCCAGGAAGCGCCGGTATGTTAGCGGTTTCCTGATTGGCGGAGAAGACAGGCGATCCTATTGGACACCTTTCTCGGAGGAGAAGCAGGATGTCGCCGGAGCGCACACATCACGATCCCCATTCGCCGGACTCTGCACACTGCCTGCTCATAGATGGGGTAAGTGCGGTACTTTGTCCCGACTTCCCGGGGGGTCTGTCATTGCTGCGGCGGCAGTGACAGCAGTGGGGGGTTGATGGCTGCAATGTACCTTACCTGTGTTACTGGCTGCAATGTACCCCACCTGTGTTAGTGGATGCAATGTACCCCACCTGGGTTACTGGCTGCAATGTACCCCAACTGTGTTACTGGCTGCAATCTACCCCACCTGTGTTACTGGCTGATTTATACCCCACCTGTGATACTGGCTGCTATATACCCCACCTGTGATGCTTAGCTGTATACTGTGTCTTGTGATGCTGAGCTGTATACTGTGTCCTGTGATGCTGAGCTGTATACTGTGTCCTGTGATGTGTATGCTCCTGACATAATATATGGAATACAGGGGACAGAGTGGGAGGATTCTATAAGGGGTGGGGCTTATGAGAAGTAGGAGGGGTCAAAAAGGAAGGGGTCTGGCCTTGCGCCCCCCCATCCTAAAACTTCACCAGCCGCCACTGATATATACAGTATATATACATACCGGTATATACTGTATATATTGTGGCATGGGAGTGTTTAGCTCTCTTGTGGTAGATGCGTTTTTAGTGTGTTCACGACAGCCAGGATCTCTGTTTGAGGGCATGGCAGCCCATGTTTATTAAAGAAAGTTAAACAAAAACAATAATCACAGGGTTTGCCGCACAGGGGGGGTTCCACCATCACTGTACAAATGCAAAACTTCAGCCTCCTGGCTCATAAGCGATCAATAGTTCTCCTGGCTATAACAACAGCCTAGCCCTCCTGGCTTATAAGCGATCCGTTACTGCGTGATCGCTGGTCACACCTTCCACCTTGCAGACGTGGACGACCAGACTGCCTCCTGCAGCCTTAGACCTCTGTTGCCCCTTTCTCTAGAGCCGTCTCAGCCTGGACCTCTCCTGTCCTACCCCAGACCTCTTGTCTCTTGGGCGGAGCTGTCTCCCAGTGTGTGAGCAAAACCTTGGTTATGACTCACCTTAACAGGCCCCCACCCAGCTGGACAATCAGTGTCCTGGTAAAACCTAAATCCTGGACCCAGGATTGGGGATTTAATCTCACCCGGATTGCTACAAAATCCCAGGTCTACAGGTTCTGAAATGGACTTTACGAAATGAGGAAACTCAGTTTCCTTCCAAATGCGCAAATCCCCTGGAGCCCCTTAACCTGCCCAGTTGAGAACCCTGGGTCACCCCTACTCACTAGACCCTGGCAGGGCAACGCTCTGCCACATATCCTCCCCCTCTGTTCCGAATCCGTAGGGGGCGGGACACACCCAGCCACACTCTTGAGTGGGACCCCTCTGCGCCAGCTGACAACTGCGTGGGCCCACTCTTTCTTCCAGGTGTGTTTCCACGCACGCCCTAGCCTGCATCCTAATGGGGTTCTGCACTCCTTCTGAACAGGTTCTCTCTGATTTTCCCAGCTTTTCTGGCTCCCTGCTTCCGGCTCCCAGGTTTCCCTGTACCTTTGGACTCCACGTCCATCTGAGCCCCAGTCAGGATCTCTGCTGCTTCCTGGTCCATGCTCGGCCCTACCTTCTTATGTGGTTTGTCAGCTGGTGTAGTCAATGCGCCCTTTATCGATACCAGTAGCTGACCAGCAGCATCGTGGACCATAGCAGCAGAAATGCTTTCCACCTGGCTGTTAGGAGGTGAAAACTCCAACATTTTTGATACCTTTTCCATTTTTCTAGAGCCTCTTCTATGTATCACTTTTACAGGAAGCAATCTAGCATCAAACCTAGAGGCAACTTTTAACACCAGCAAAAAATACAGCCATAACCCACTTCTGTCTTGTTTCGCTTTGTTCTGTACAGTCTGCCATTCAGTGCTCCACCTAATGGTACTCCGCAGTTCCAGACCATCAGACTGTGGAAAAACGCACCAGTATCACATGGCTGTAGGTCCCTGTGTTCAAGCATCTACTTGAGTGTTTTGGTTACAAACCAGCCCTTTGATTCCCGACCCAAATCTTTTCTGAGGACTTTCATGATCCTGGGAATCCAGAGAGGCTCACTTGCTGCGACTTGAGAAGTTGCGACGCTTAACCAAAGCTCCTCCCAGCTGGGGGTAACCACAGCCTGGTGCTCTACCAGAGCGCTACCAGATGCTGTACTTAGATCCAACTTCTCAGGCTCTGCAACAGTGAGTTTACCAATGACAACGTCTCTCTGACACTCCCGGACCACATTACTGTTTCAAGACATGGACAAAATCTCTGTTGTGTGTTCACCCTTATCTGGTCCTTCTTTCTCTTGAGGGTTAACATCTGCAGCAGCCACCACACCTTCAGCTACAGGCTGTTCTGCAGTCCCCTCTGCTGACACTGCAGAGACAGTGTCCCTCACAGCTTCAGGCCCAGAAATTCCATCTAGTATTGCATTTATTCTCTTGGCCAACTCATCGCAACAACCATGCTCTGTAGCACTATATCCATCCCATGAGGCCTGGACAAACCAAGAGGCTCCACCGCATCTGCAACCCTGCACTTGTCAGTACCACCATTTTCAACAATATTATTGTAAACATTATCTGCATGGTAATAAACACATTTCTCCTAAACATTCCTGTTTTCCACGGTTGCTAATGTCCGCCTGGCCATACCCTCCCAATCCATTGCATGAGTGCTACCTTCATCGGTACTCCTCAGCACTGAACCATCTAAACAAGGAGACACATGCAAGCAGACGGGCTTAGCTGCCGACTTATTACACAAGTCATTGTGAATTATGTAAGATTTTGCCATTACAAATTTTAACAACACAGGTTGCAATACACAAACAATTTGACTTTTCTTTCCAGGACGCGGTGTTGCTTTACGCTTGCCATAATCCTCTGTAGGTGATACCTTTGGCTTGCGATTCCTGGAACTGGCGTTTCTAGGGGCGACCACCCTCTCAAGCTTCTGGTGAGCCTGTTGCTCACTCCTTCTGGAATTTTTCCAGCGTTCTTTATCCAGCATTGTGACTTTATAGCTGTCATAGTCACCTCTGTTAGCAACCATCTCGCTGTATATTTTTCTGTACTCTTCCGTAATAAGTGGTTGTACCAACACAGCCCTGCGGTTTCTAGGCCAGCCTTCAACTACAGCCTAGAATTTAAAGTCCTCCAGATAGCCCACAATGGCATCTTTGGGTGACATGGGACTACAAAAGTCTGTGACACTAATTACTTCCTCGTTGCCACGGCCAACCACTTTCGTCAGTGCAATCTTTGCACTACCGCTGTTAGGGCCAACAGTATGCACTTCCCCTTTTGGTGCAGCAGGTGAAGCAAAAAAACGTCTGCAATACTCTCTGGCAGGCTCTTTCTCTTGCTTTATCCTCCCAGTCAGTCTACAAAACTTTTGTGCTGTCCAGCCAAAACAAAATGGAACACTGTCTTTTTAGGGCTGGTTCTTTTTCACTTGCAGGTTCTCCTCACCTGCACACCAATTGTGCAGTCTCCTGCAGCAAACACAGTTCACTTAACAGCTGAACTCACTTTTTTCAGGGATCCAGACTGTATCCAAAAGCACTCCTCTGAGAATGCTGTTTGCCTGGCTGTACTTCCGCACACAGCCAATGTGACACAAACTCACTGTGGAGCAGGAACCCGGCTTCTACCATCTTGTGCCCCGCGCAATACCTCCACCACATGTGGCATGGGGGTGTTTAGCTCTCTTGTGGTAGAGTGAGTTAATGACAGCCAGGATCTCTGTTTGAGGGCATGGCAGCCCATGTTTATTAAAGAAAGTTAAACAAAAACAATAATCCCAGGGTTTGCCGCACAGGGGGGTTCCACCATCACTGTACAAATGCAAACCTTCAGCCTTCTGGCTCACAAATGATCAATAGCTCTCCTGGCTATCCGTGAGGTGGATGGATTATCTCGGCAAAGGAGAAGTGCTCACTAACACAGATTTAGACAGATTTAGACAGATTTGTGAACAATATTTGAGAGAAAAAGACCTTTTGTGTACATAGAAAAAGTTGTAGATCTTTGTGTCCAGCTCATGATAAATAGGGGCAAACACAAAAGTGTTGCGTTTATAATTTTGCTCAGTGTATATATATACAGTACATCAGCAATTCATTTAGCACTGTATATACCACAATATATAGCTCTATGATAGCACACTGCACTATATACCTTTCCCTTTTGCAATACTGTCCCTCTCGTTCATGAAACTTCAGCACACTGACAAATGGATAGGAAAGGAGCCTTTTATTGTGTGTGGGCTGGATTTTGGCTAAAAACCATTGTTAGCCAAGGTTTTGCAGTTGACCTTAGGTCAGGTACAAGTTTTTATCCCAGGATAGCTTTTTGCAAAGCATTAAAGGGGACACCAATACATCCTTCCGAGAAGCCATGTCAGTTATAACTAACTCTGGGAACTACTCTGGTCTCCTTATAAATTGGACAAAATCTGCCATTATTCTTTAGATACAGACCTGGGTAGTTTAAGTTCAGTCCTTCATAATATCCCTGTATCCCCTAACTTCAAGTACCTGGGCATGTATGTTACTCTGAGACCCCTTGATTATGACTTTGAATGAGGCCTGTCATTAAATAAATGATAATAATGCTACTGGTTGGCAAAATACATGTCCATAATTTATTGATAAAAGATTAATTAATAGATAATTAAGTGTACATTGCTCTTATATTTAAACCATGATATGTTATACAGATAATCCAATCATGTACAGAGACAGTTAATGTACACGTAAATTCATTTGAGAAATGCATAAAGTTAAAAGAAAAAATGAAGACATGATAAGCAGTACAAATAAATGTAGATTTCTTAGAATATTTATCAACCACAAACTGTAGCAGTCCTTTCCCCTCCCCCTTTTCCCTATGGGGTGGGGCCTCACCTCCTGTGCATCGGCGTCATGCCATACACCTTCCGCCCCTTGGCATTCTCGTGGCCTCGAACGGGGCTGTTCCCCCCACATCGACCTGGGGTTATGTGGGTGTGGCCCCACTGTAGGCGTAACTCGCCACAGTTGGAGCCTAATTCCCACGCTTCCTCCCACCCACTGAGCGGGTCCACATGACGCTGGTGGGTATCCACCCCCCACCAGATATAAAAGGGCGGTTTGGGATGGCCAGCACTCCCTTGCACATGGATTTCCTACACCAGAGGGTCATTTCACGCAGCAGTGATTCAGGGTTATACACACACCAGGTAATTGGCTCATTCCACCCCTCCACTTTCCCTGCTGTCACCTCCTACCCATTTTTATTGATCTCACATTTTGTTTTTTTGTTTCTGCATTTGTTTCAAATTGTCTTAACATTGTTTTATTTCCACCATGTTTGGGTTCATTGATGGGTTGAGCTCAATCATTCCCAACATATTCAAATGTTTTTGTTTTTTTTTCACGCACATTTTTCATCAGTCTCACACAACACATCACTGCCTCCCGTTCACATTCCTTACTTTTCATTATAGGTCATGTGTCACTAACTCCTCTCTTTCAGCCACATCTTGTCCTCACCAGTTCACATTGCACAACAGATGTTCAAGTGGTGTGTCTGGCTCCCCCTGATTGCTTCATCTGTCTGGGACGGTGTTCCCCACCTCAGCCCCGTGTCGGGCTTCTGTCTCTGGCCCCTGTTCTCCCCCGGATGTGGGATATACCACTCATAGGCTGCTTTGTAAGTTATAATAATTTTTTTCCCAAGATCAGTGTTTTTTGCTTATAGAGTTACCATATATTCACAAACTCATTATCTATTTTAGAATGCTCTGTCTGCATCACACTCCTGATGAGTGGCTGTACGCCATGAAACGCGTTGAGTCTACATAAAAGGATGATCAGATTAATTTGGTCCCATCATGCACTTTAAATATACAGTTTGTGGTTGATGAATATTCTAAGAAATCTACATTTATTTGTACTGCTTATCATGTCTTCCTTTTTTCTTTTAACTTTATGCATTTCTCAAATGAATTTACGTGTATATTAACTGTCTCTGTACATGATTGGATTATCTGTATAACATATCATGGTTTGAATATAAGAGCAATGTACACTTAATTATCTATTAATTAATATTTTATCAATAAATTATGGACATGTATTTTGCCAACCAGCAGCATTATTATCATTTATTTAATGACAGGCCTCATTCAAAGTCCCAATTTCTCCTTTCCTTGTACATAACCAATACTAGGGATGGAGGTATGCCATTACATATCAATTGGGGTCATGGGTCACATTCCTTCTCTATCCCTTGATTATATCTTCTTGAATTTGTCACCCCTGCTTACCTGTATGCCTGACAGTTAAACAAGTTAAACTATGGACTAGACTTAGACTTTCTGTGGTAGGGGGAACTAACCTTATAAAGATAGTCTTCATACCACAGCTACTATATAGAAATGGTTAATATCTGCGCTTTGGCTAGAGTAAAAGTCTGTAAGACCGGCAGCCAGCACCAATAAGTTTGATTACACTCACATACAAAATATAAAATACAAAGGGCGCATTGCCAGTCAAGTGTCCTAAGACTTAGTTCAAGAAAGATCCGCCATCAATAGATGGTAAAATGATAAAGAAGGTATCCCAACACCAGTAGAAGTGTAAAGTGTAAAATGCACTCATCACTCCCGTGTAAGGCAATGGTTCTCAACTCCTGTCCCACTAACAGGCCAGGTTTGCAGGATCGCTGAAATGCATCACAGGTGATATCTTTTGCTGCTCAGTGATTGAAGTATTCTAGTCTGCATCTCCCCAAGGTAATACTTAAAATCTGGCCTGCTGGTGGGTCCTGAGGACCGGAGTTGAGAACCACTGGTGTAAGGAGAGACAATCCTGCTTACCAGAATGCGTTGACTCCTAAAGCGGAGTTCCACCCAAACTCTTCTTTCAACACAGAGGTTGCCTGAACAAATATGAACTGGTTTGGTCTCCTTAGCTTGACATCCCAGGGTTATTACCGGTTGATTTAATTCTAGACTGAATTTTGTGAATGTAGCTTCAGGTGTTGTACAATTGTACATGAAACCAATGATCGACATTTTCATTTTGGTACTGAAAGGTGACTGATTTGATCAACAGGTACTATTGTGACGATGTTAGGATATGGTACTGTTATACATTTATATTGGATGTAACTTCTCTGGAATGAATATCTGATCTACGTTACGGTAATATTTTCAATGATGAACTTCTTTGAGTTAAAAGAAAAGTGGTTCTAAAGGCTCAAGGTTTTTTACCTTAAAAAAAAAACCTTCTCTGTGCAGCAGCCCCTCCCCCCATACTTACCTGAGCCTGACCTTTCTCCAATGCTGTGCACAGGAGCCTCGGCTCTGTTGGGTCTCTCCCTCCTCATTGGCCGAGACAGCAGTGGGAGCCATTGCCAATCATAGCCAGTGAGTAAATGAGGAGAGAGAGAAGGCGGGCTGAGCCACAGCTCTGTGTGAAAGGACACACAGATCAGCAGCTCAGGAGTGCACCTGTTTGGGTATTCCCAATTGCAGGCTGCAAGGAGGGAGGGACCAGGAGCGCCAGCAGGGGACCCGAGAAGAGGAGGATCGGGGCTGCTCTGTGCAAAACCATTTTACAAAGCAGGTAAGTATAACATGCTTGTTATTTTATTTTTTAATTAGTGCCTTTATTATCACATCATAACCAGTTCCGGACTGGCCACCACACATATACTGTGGCAGGACAGTCCGGCTGCGCGACGTTCGTGTGATTGGACACAGTGGGAGTCAATCAGCGGCGCTGGTGATCGTTCTCAGAAATGACAGAATGGCGATCTGCCTATGTAGACAAGGCAGCCTGTCATTCTATCACAGACAAAGAGAGAGATCTGTGATTCCGAGTAATCAGGAACACAGAGCTCTCTCTCTGTCTAGTGTCAGCATCCTCCACGTGAGAAAACACTCCCAGGGACACAGCTAACCCTCTGATTGCCCCTGATGTTAACCCCTTCCTAGCCAATGTCATTTATACTGTGACAGTGCATCCCAATCTATCCAATAGTTTGGAGACACGATAACTTTTGCACAAACCAATCTACAGTCAGGTCCATAAATATTGGGACATCGACACAATTCTAATCTTTTTGGCTCTATACACGACCACAATGTATTTGAAATTAAAGGAACAATATGTGCTTTAACTGCAGACTTTCAGCTTTAATTTGAGGGTATCTACATCCAAATCAGGTGAATGGTGTAGGAATTACAACAGTTTGTATATGTGCCTCCCACTTTTTAAGGGACCAGAAGTAATGGGACAATTGGCTGCTCAGCTGTTCCATGGCCAGGTGTGTGTTATTCCCTCATTATCCCATTTACAAGGAGCAGAGTTAATTTCAAGTGTGCTATTTGCATTTGAAATCTGTTGCTGTCAACTCTCAATATGAGATCCAAAGAGCTGTCAGTGGACTAAACCTACATCTATGGGAGTTTAATTTCGACTTTCAGACGTCAATTTCGTGTATAACAAGGAAATTAAAGTTTATGTAACACCAGCACATATCTCGGTTTTTCTAATCTTAACACAGCTACAGGGTTATAAATACCTGGACTGACATCTAACCAAACACGTTTTCAATAGCACAGAGGTTTGATAACCTATCTAACCCTACGTGACA
>BLSH010070484.1:401546-442624 GCA_018402905.1 Glandirana rugosa | reverse complement strand
GGGGGGGGGGAGAGACGTCTTTTTTTTATTTTTATTTATGTGGGGTTCCCCCTTAAAATTCATAGCAGACCTTTACCAAGGATAAGGATTCTGGTATGAATTTTGGATGGGACCCCACAATTCTATTTTGCTTTTTGTTTGTTTGTGTTGTATTATGTACTACAGCAAAAGGGACAGTTTAGAAAGAATAAAAAAGAAATCCAAGCTGACAGGGAAATATCATTTACTGGCAATTTTAAATTTTTTTTTTGTTTTTTTTTGGAGATGCCAGTTTTGTCAGAATTGATTTTGAAGATTTGGCTCCTACTGACTTTAGTTGGGTTTAGATTGACATTCAGAACTTGTAAGCTGTTTGGTGAACGTTCCGCATACTGAACCCAGACACATTTAGCTCAGTCCTATACTGTGGGGAAATCTTGGAGGAAACATGGGAGAAGGTGACGAGTGGAGGTTTGGGTGGTGCTTTGAGACAAGATTGGTGATGTAGCTCAGGGCACAGCTGTGAATGACTTTGTATAAAGGCTTCATTCACAAGGATGTACCGATCTGTACACCCTTATGAAGTTCTTCACCTCACCCATGCAGGCAACTTGTACCATTAAGAGCTCAGTTTTTGGAAGTCTGAGTTTGAAGAAGTGGTGTGACATCCATGCTGTTATATCAGTTATTATATTAGTGATCCGTAACTGAAGGTGTGAGCTGAGGATTAGAAAAATAGATTTAGGTGTTGATGGTGTAGAGGTGCTACTGGAAGCCAATTGAGGTTATAAATTGACCAAAGGAGTAGGTGTAGATAGAGAATACAAAGGGTCTGATGACAGAACCTTGTGGGACCCCTACAGAAAGAAGAAAAGAGGAGGTAGCTTTATAGCGGACACTGGAGGTGTGCTGAGACAGGTAGGAGAAGAACAGGGAGAGGTCAGAGTCTTGGAGGTTAAGGGAGTACAGAGAGGCAGCAGCTCAGATGGTTTTAGACCAGAAGTTCGGACGCTGTGTAAAACCTACATAAAAACAGAATGCAATGATTTGCAAATCTCATAAACCCATATTTTATTCACAACAGAAAATGGAAAACATATTAAATGTTTAAGATTGGAAAAGGGGAGGGCGTGGCTTGATGCGGAGCTGAGCGGCAGCACATTCCCACAGCACACAGGGACCCAGAACAGCTCGTAGCATCTCTCCTGGCACCCGCAACATAGCAAACACGGGCCACAGAGGTCGAGGATGGCAGGAGAAACGTCCAGGAAATGAAAAGAGGAGAGGAAACCTCAACGGCTGACTGACTTTTTCACCCAGCAGCCCCATGGCGGTAGACAAAATGGTGCCGAGGTAAGTTGAGCTTGGAATTCTCTGTTTTTTGTTTGTAGATGCCTTTCCATAGCTCCTTGCTGCAGTGGCCAGTTATAGGTGGTGGACAGTGACCTTGTTTTGTATTGTAACTTTAGGCGCACACCAGCACCGCAGCTGCCATTGGGCCACGGCTGGGTGTTCTTGTCCTGTACCTTTAAGGAGGGTTGGGCTCCTCCAGTCACCTGTCCTCCATCTATCCATTAAATTGTATGTGCTTCTACTGTGAAGCCTCTTATACAGAGTTAGGTCTGCAGTATACAGGGAGCCTTGACGAGGCCTGCAGCTTACGCATACACTTGCAAATGTGTGTAACCAATCCCCTGCCTTTTAAACGCTACTGTTAGACAGGTGAATTTGTTTGGTGACAGACTGGTCGGTAAGTTGAGCTTGGAATTCTCTGTTTTTTGTTTGTAGATGCCTTTCCATAGCTCCTTGCTGCAGTGGCCAGTTATAGGTGGTGGACAGTGACCTTGTTTTGTATTATCCCTACTTCAGCAATGGGACCTACTCTCTGATCAGACCCTGGACAACAATCACAACAAGCATATCAATCCGGTTGAACCAGATTGGACACAAGTCACATCCAAAAACACCAAATCTCACAAATAAACCATGGGAGATAAACTCCACTACTATAGGGACCCCAAACGGAGCTCATTTGGGACTTTTTGACACAAACTTATTACCCCTATTTTCAAATTGGAGCAACACAGGAGTTGCTTCTGGGTAGTGCTTAGCCTCTACAGGTTACAGTTGATGTTCTTATGGTTATGTTCATCTCTTCTTCTTTTTCTGATACTTGTCTTCCTTCTCTATGTGGAGCACTCAAACAACCTGACGGTCCACAACAACCCAAGTCACCCAACGGAGCTCTCTCGGTACTGAAATCATGGAGCTTTGTCTCCTGATCACCACCCCTCGAGAACTGTGAGTACACCATATGTACAGACAAACCTTTGGGCACAATGGAGTTCGTCCCAATTTCACCCACACAAGAAGAACCTAAACCACAGCATGCTTTATTTAATCATTCAATTAGCTTCTATCCACACCAACACCAATGGGGATCAAAATCCTGTCAATTAATGCCAGGGGGTTGAATCACACCGTGAAAAGAAGGACACTTTGGGAGGAAGCACTAGCCAACAAAGCTGACATTCTGTTAGCGTAGGAATCTCATTTCTGCAAAACCTTTCCACCCAGATGTTCACACAAAAGCTTCCCTTATGTCTTCACATCTAATTACAAAACCAAAAAATGAGGAACGCTTAAGACTATAAGAGACACTTTGGCCTTCAAGCTGCATTAAGAATTTCAAGATCTGCAAGGTCGGTTCCACATTTTAATCTGTGACCTAAATGCGTCTACATACACCTTAGTGAATGTCTATGCTCCCAACAAGCACCAGGTTTACTTTTTTAACAAATTGATGAAGAAAATACGCTCCCATGTCAGGGGTTCCCTGGTGATTTCTGGAGATTTCAACTTAGTTCCAGACGCCTCTATGGACTCTACCTCAAAATCGAACAGACACATTCCCTCTCTCCAGTCAGCCATCCACCGACATGGTCTGTTTGATGCATGGCGGTGTGTTCACACAGGTGAGCGTGACTACACCTTTTTCTCGACCCCACACAGAGTCTATATTAAGATTGATTTGTTTCTAGTAGATCACCAGACACTAACAAGAACTCTAGATGCTAGCCTCAATAGTCTAACCTGGTCCGACCATGCATCGATAACCCTAACGTTGGCTGACAACTTGTCTGTTCCACCCAACCTAGTCTGGAGAGCAAACTCTTTCCTTCTTCAACAGAAAGACACTTAGAAAAACATCTCAAGGAATTCTTCATGAAGAATGACTCTTCTAACATAAATCCAAATACTTTGTGGAATGCCCATAAGGCGTACATGAGGGGGATAGTTATTCAACTGGGGGCGAGGAGGCTGAAATATAGACGAATACAAGAGCTGAGAAACCAGATCACCTCCCTAGATAACCAAAACAAACAAAAAACATCTACCACTCTATCTCATAAAATTTCACAACTAAGACTTGATCTCAGACTCCTCTTATTGGAGAATTTTGAGAGAATCTCAAAAAAATTGAAAATGACTTATTATGCCAATGACAACAAATCGGGAAAACTCTTAGCATCAGAATTGAAATCACAGAGACTTAAATCTAGGATTCAATATTTGTATCACCCCAGATCCAAACAGAAAGTATTCCACCCACAAGATATAGCCAACGCTTTTAGTCAATATTATAGTACACTATACAATTTAAAGGACAATCCAAACACCCCACAACCCAATTCGGAACTAATTAATGATTTCTTAGAGCATTTAGCCATCCCCACACTGACCACGGATCAATTACATAATCTCAACTTACCATTTTCGATAGAAGAAATCTCTAAAGTTATAGACTCTTTACCACCGAACAAGTCCCCAGGCCCTGATGGATTAGTGGGCGAATATTTCAAAACTTTCAATCATCTCTTAACACCCTATCTGGGGAAATTGTTTGACAGCGCTGCAGTCTCCTCGTCCTTCCCACCTGAAATGCTTAGAGCACTTATAGTGACTCTACTGAAGCCGGGGAAAGATCCAAATACACACAAAAATTTTAGGCCCATTTCATTGTTGAATCTGGACATGAAAATCTACGCCAAATTTTTAGCCCTACGATTGGTAGACATTATGCCCACACTTATCCACCCAGATCAGACGGGATTTACTAAGGGGAGACAAACAGCGGATGCCACCCGCAGACTGATCAAAGTCATTAATCTGTCCAGCCTGCACCAAAGGCTTTCTCTGCTCCTAACATTGGATGCGGAGAAGGCCTTTGATCGAGTCCACTGGGAGTACATTGAACAGGTACTGGGGAAATTCGGATTTAAGGGGCCCATTTTGTCAGCCATTATGGCCCTTTATTCCACCCCATTTGCACAAGTATACGCTTCTGGAGGGCTATCCCTTTCATTTTCTTTCACCAATGTCCGCTATCTCCCCTAATCTTTAACCTGATTATCAAGCCCCAAGCGGTGGCTATCCGCACCAACCCAGGGGTGAAGGGTATACCTGGTCTATACTCTACTAACACCATAAGCCTTTTTGCCGATGACATTATAATGATAGGTTGATGAGGAAGGATGTTCCCTGTGGGATTATCCGGTGCAAAAAAAACAATTCGATCTCACATAGACTAATAAATTTTTTTTTATATAAAATCAAATTTTATTATGTATCATCCAAGTATCATCAGCCAATGAATGGCTATGGTGCCCAAGAAAAAGGGCTATAGAAACAGTTCAACAGAACACAGAGTTGGATATATAGTTGTGGTTACAGTTGTATTTGGTATACAAACATATTAGTAATACATGCAATTTAGGTCAAACATCCCGACATGTTTCGCCCAACATGGGCTTCCTCAGGGGACTGGAAATGACCGATGCACTTTAATGTTTCAGTAACTGCAAATATACAATGAATTAATACAGAGATACTACAGAGATACAAACGAATATTCTATATGCATTATCATATCATACACTGTCATGTCATGTGGACAAGGCCAACCCACCCCACACCCCGAGAGGAACCCACCCAGCCCAAGCTACCACCACCCCACCCCATAACCCCCACCCCCCACACACAACCCCCCCCCCAACGTGACGCATACCTACCCAATGGGTCAAGCACATACCACCAGCAGCCAGGCCAAAAGCACCGCACCTAGCAGGAGGCCACAGCCAAAGGGGATTTGCAGAGGGCGCTCACAGTCCAAGCTAAAAAATGAATACAAAGACTAAAGTAATCACCTATATTGATAGAATTGAATTATATCATATCACAATTGGTATTTATCAATCGACAGCTGCCAAAACAGGCAACAATTAGGACAAGTTTGTCTCAATTTATCAATCGTAATAAAGAATACAAATGCTAATAAGTGTCACTTACTTGCTGAGAAGGTTATGTTACTGAAATAAACATACTGGGGGTGGTTAGTATGAATCTAAGTGTTTGAATGTAGAAAATCACAGCGCAACAAGGAGAGCTGCTCAGCAAATCTATGGCATATACAGCCAACAAAAGCTGTGGGATAAATAATTTAAATTGTATGAGTCAAGAGTAAAATAGAATGAAATAGTGCCCCACAAACAACTATAACTATGGAAAATCATATGGGGATAAACGCTCCCCATTGCCGTCATAGAAGGGTACATCCAATAAATAACCCCAAACTCAAACAAACAAACCCACCTATAATATGGATATAAACCAACCTATAACCAAATTAGTCAGCTATATAACCTAGTTCCCCATATGCATCCCTTGCCAGGCTAGGTCGGACGTATCTACAATGCAATCAACAGTCCTATCGAAAGTCTACAGATGAAATAATGTACATACCAGGCTCGCACATCAAAAGTGCTTCCACCCCCAGCCAGCAGCCTAAATTATGGGCTGCCATGCTGGCTTATAAACGCCCTCCACTCAGCCGGCGTCTGACGTCACCGGCTGAGTGCGGACATATTCCCCACAATGCGCATGCGCCAATCTGATCATGGGATCATGCCGAGACCACAAGCCCCAGAGTGCATCGGGGCAGTGCGCGATGACAGATAGGGTGAAATACACACCCACTCGTAACATCGCCTCCCCCACAGAATGCCCAATCTCAGGCCAGCAAGATGATGTTGTGTATGCTATTGTGGAAAAAGGACATGAACACAGAGGATCAGTGGTGAGCCCCAAAGGGGGAGGGAACTGGCGCTAAAAGCGCCTCCCGCGTCCGTACAAATCCCAAGCCGGCCATAGGCACCACCCAACAGGTGCAGTGTACGCCCAGCAAACCCGGCCGGTCCCGACCCACAGAACAGATACAGCCACGGGAGGGGAAGGGTAAAGCGCAGAAAGGAGGAGGGGGAAAGGGGAGGAAAAAAAGCGAGAGACATGGGGAGGGGAGGTCCAGAGGGTAGAGGGGGGCAGAGGCCCACCGGGAGTCCCCAATAATGGCCCCCACTGCATGTCCACATGACATGACAGTAGAATCACAAAAACTACAAAGACTAAACAATTTTGAACACCCTGTCCAAGAACATAAATAACCCAGCACTGATTATACAATTTCTGCAAACTACCCAATAATTAAGTCATAATTTAATTCATAACTAGTTCAAATATATCTTACCTCATAGTTCACATTGATTTACAGTACTCATTGGACAATCTATATTTTATATAATTTTGAATAATGATAAATTTGTTATAACCAAATAATATTGGGCTAATATAAGGGCCGATTGTCACCTATTAGTATCGAACTACATCCCCAAATGTAGGGGGAATGTGGGGGCATGGCTTAGTGACCCCCAAGGAGAAGGGGAGAAGAGGTGAAAGAAGAGGGGAGCACAGGACCCCAGGGGAGAACCACACTCAAAAGGACCCCAAACATTAGAAGAGGTATTTTTATGAGTGTAAAAAAGGTTTAAAGCTTAAATACTCATTAAACCCCGGATATTCAGTGGCCCTGAGGTCATAAATCCACCTCGCTTCCATTTTTAATAGTTCACTATCTATACTGCCCCCTCTAAAATGTCGAGGGAGATGTTCCAAAACCCAAAATGTAATGCATTTAGCATTGAAATCATGCTTTAAACCCACATGTCTCGCTATTGCCGTGGGCATCTTTCTTTTCCCAATAGGTTTAATATGATCACCTATGCGTGTAGAAAATGCACGTTTCGTTTTGCCCACATAGAACCCCCCACAGTCACATGTGGCCAGATACACCACCCAAATAGAGTCACAAGTGACTAAATATTTGGGGCGGTGGATCCCTCCACCTGGGAGGTAGGTGACTGGGCTATTAGCCAAAAAAGGGCATAAGTCACAATGGCCACACGAAAAGGTGCCCACCTTCAGAATGCTTCCTTCCACTGAAAGTTCAAAATGACTGCGTACTAGTTTGTCCCTCAAAGAGGGGGCCCGCCTGAAAGTTATCTGTGGGTATTCACCAACAAATGGTTTAATTTGTGGGTCAGCTCTAAGAAGGGGCCAGTATTTGTTAATGATGCTTTTGATTTTATTATGTTCTGACGAATATCCCGTAACGAATCTAATCGGTTGATCCACGTCTTTTTTGTGTTTGGGAAAGACAAGGGACTGTCTGTCCCTGTCCTTCGCTCTCCTATAGGCTCGTTTGAGGCATGCATGGGTGTAACCCCGTTTCCTCAATCGCGCATGTAGTTCTTTTGAAGCCCTGTCAAATTCTCTTAGGTCAGTGCAATTTCTCCTAATTCTGAGATATTGACTATAGGGTATACTATCTATTAGTGACTTTAGATGAGCGCTAGTGGCATGCAAAATGGTATTACCCGCTGAGGGTTTCCTGTAGAGTGCAGAGCACAAACATCCGTCATCATCAACCGTTAGCTGCACGTCCAAAAAGTTTACCGATTTTTGACTGTAGTCATACGTAAATTTGAGATTATAGTCATTTTTGGACATTGCTGCGAAGAGCTGGAGAAATTCCTGCTCTGAGCCCGTCCAAACAATCAGGACATCATCAATATAGCGATACCAAGCCGCCACATGTACCAAGAGAAAAGATAATGTTTCATCTGAAAACAAGTCTCTCTCCCACCCCCCCAGGTACAAGTTCGCATACAATGGGGCACAACGGGTCCCCATCGCAACGCCCTGCACCTGGAGGTAGTGGGAGTTATCAAAAACAAACACATTACGTGTGAGAATATATTTTAACAATTCCAAAACAAACTGGGAATATTTTTTGGCTTCAGGACCACTTTGCTCTAATGTCCTTTCAATGATCCTCAGTCCATTGTTATGTGGAATACTATTATATAAACTTTCTATGTCCAATGTAACCAACCAACTATTGGGTGGCAAATGGACCCCATCAATCCTCCTTAGGAGGTCAATCGTGTCTTGGACATAGGAAGCAAGTGCAGTAACGTGTGGACGCAGGTAATCATCAACAAGGAGACTTGCATTCTCTGTTAAACTATCACACCCTGAAATAATCGGGCGGCCTGGAGGTTTTGTAATGGATTTGTGAACTTTTGGAAGTGCATAGAACGTAGGTGTTCTAGGTTCTTTTTTGTTTAGAAAGTTCCAAGTATCCTTGTTGTTCAAAATATGTTCATGCACATATTTTGAATAACAAGGATTGGTATCGCTTGATTACCAAATCTGTCCTAGGCAATTTTGAAATGGAATACTATAATATTATACTTAAGGCCTTTCACGTGGGCACCATCAACAAGGATACTTGGAACTTTCTAAACAAAAAAGAACCTAGAACACCTACGTTCTATGGGTTTGTTTGTTTGAGTTTGGGGTTATTTATTGGATGTACCCTTCTATGACGGCAATGGGGAGCGTTTATCCCCATATGATTTTCCATAGTTATAGTTGTTTGTGGGGCACTATTTCATTCTATTTTACTCTTGACTCATACAATTTAAATTATTTATCCCACAGCTTTTGTTGGCTGTATATGCCATAGATTTGCTGAGCAGCTCTCCTTGTTGCGCTGTGATTTTCTACATTCAAACACATAGATCCATACTAACCACCCCCAGTATGTTTATTTCGGTAACATAACCTTCTCAGCAAGTAAGTGACACTTATTAGCATTTGGATTCTTTATTATGATTGATAAATTGAGACAAACTTGTCCTAATTGTTGTCTGTTTTGGCAGCTGTCGATTGATAGATACCAATTGTGATATGATATAATTCAATTCTATCAATATAGGTGATTACTTTAGTCTTTGTATTCATTTTTTAGCTTGGACTGTGAGCGCCCTCTGCAAATCCCCTTTGGCTGTGGCCTCCTGCTAGGTGCGGTGCTTTTGGCCTGGCTGCTTGTGGTATGTGCTTGACCCATTGGGTAGGTATGCGTCACGTTGGGGGGGGGTTTGTGTGTGGGGGGTGGGGGTTATGGGGTGGGGTGGTGGTAGCTTGGGCTGGGTGGGTTCCTCTCGGGGTGTGAGGTGCCTTGAATAGAGGGGAATATCCAGACAAGGAACCACCCTTCTCTAATACATTATAATGATGTTTACGGAGGTGGAGACTTCCCTGGCTTCGTTCATAATATTCTGGAAATGTTTAACACTATATCATATTACAAAGTAAACAAAAGTAAATCGTATATCTTAGGAATTACCACAAGCGAGCAACAACAAAAAACCTTACAGAAGCGATTTCCATATGTGTGGAGTGACAAGGGAATCAAATATCTAAAGATTACGTTAACTAAATCAGTGGAGGACCTATATAACCAAAACTTTACTCCTTTCTTACACAAACTACCCTCCAAGCATGCAGATATAAGCAAAAAAGAGCTATCCTGGTCAGGCCGACTGGTCGCCTTCAAAATGGTGATTCTACCACAATTATTATTCTTATTCCGCTCACTCCCTATTCCAATCCCTAACTCTTTTTTAACACTACACAAAAGTTGACCAACACATACCTGTGGCAAGGTAAATGAGCTAGATTCGCCTTCAGTAAACGTATTTGTGCCAGAAATGTAGGAGTAGGACATATCTCCATTAACCGCTTGGTCGGCAATTGACGGCGACAGAGTGGCTCTGTAAGGCAAAACGCCGTCATATGACGGCGGCTGCCAGATCGCTCACTGTGTCCGGGGAGGGCCAGGGAGCGGGTGCAGCAGATTCGATCTCCGCCGGCCACTCGCGATGCCCCCCCCCCTGGAGTGAAAGAACGGAGGTCCGTGTAAGTTAACACGGACCTCCGTTCTGTGAGGGGGGAAGGACTGTGATCACAGCCTTTCTTTACATGGAAGCTGTGATCACTTCCCTTCCCCTGTTAGGGCAGCCCCCATACAGTTAGAACACGCCCAGGGAACACAGTTAACCCTTAGAGCGCCCCCTGCAGGTTAACCCCTTCACTGCCAATGGCATTTACACAGTAATCAGTGCATTTTTATAGCACTGATCGCTGTATAAATGCCAATGGTCCCAAAAAAGTGTCAAAATGTTCCGACATGTCCGCCCCAAGATCGCCATTACTAGTAAAAAATTAAAAAAAAATAAAAACCCCAGAAATGAATTCTCGTCATCCTTAAACGCGACCACTTTTGCGCAAACTAATCAATAAACGCCGATTGTGATTTTTTTAAATCACAAATATGAGGAAGAATATAAATCGGCCAAAACCGATGAAAAAAAATGTTTTTTTATTTTTTTTTTTGGATTTGTATTTTAGCAAAAAGTAAGAAATTTGTTTTTTTTTGCAAAATTGTCGCTCTTCTTTTGTTTATAGCGGCGATCAGAAATGACTCAGCGGTGATCAAATACCACCAAAAGAAAGCTCTATTTGTGGGAAAAAAAGGACGCAGATTTCGTTTGGGTACAACGTCACACCACCGTGCAATTTTCAGTTAAAACAACGCAGTGCCGAATCGCAAAAAGGGCTCTGGTCCTAAAGTGTGAAATCCTTCCGGGGCTGAAGTGGTTAAAAACTACTACATAGCATCCAATCTGTCTCAACTAAGATCTTGGTTCCCTCATCTCCATCTCCCTCGATGGCAAGATCTGGAAGCGTCCCAAAGTCCCCACTCTGATCTGTATGATCTACTGATCATCAATAAGTCATGCAACTTTCACCAGTTGGAATTTCCCCCAAAGCCTCAATACACTCCTGGAAACTCTTTCTCTCCACAAATAAAAATACCAATCAACTAACCTCTCTCTCCTTAATATCTCAGGACTTCATTTATTAATCCCAGACATAAACAGGTCCAGTTGGGAAGCCCAGGGCATTAAAACGATAGAGGATATCATGATTGGCCCTGCAATAAAATCCTTTAGGTCTCTGCAGATCGAACACCAATTGACAGATACAGAATATTACAAATACCTCCAGGTGGCTCACTTTATCAACAATACAGCCAAATACCTAACCAACACCACAACAAAATCCAAGAGCATTTCCCTATTCTATAATTATTTAACCGAAAAAAATGTATTTCATAAAAATTCTTCACTTAAAGCCTGGGAACAGGACTTAAAAACAACCTATACAGAGGAACAATGGCAATATGCCTTCAAAAGCATATACGCAGCAACTAAATGCTGCAGCCACTGGGAATTGTACCAGAGGATTCTGCACAAATGGTATCTAACACCAACCAGATTAGCCAAATTCAACACTGGCGCCTCCTCATTATGTTGGAGGAATTGTGGGGAGCAGGTTCACTGATACACATACTTTGGCACTGCCCTCAAATACAAGCATTATGCAAAGATGTCTTCCATACGATTCATGAAATCACCAGAGTTAAATTCCCCCTAGCACCTGGCCTCACGCTACTCTCACTGGACATCCAATTTGCCCCACCAGAGTCTAGAACAATAGTCTCCCACATTCTACTTAGTACCAGACTCTTGATAGTGAGAAAATGGGGAACATTGTCAATCCCATCCTTGGGGGAGATAATCACAATGACCAACTCTAATGCCTCATACGAGAATATGTTTGCTGCTTCTCAGGGTGATTTTCAAAAGTCCCTTAAGACATGGAATCTTTGGACCACTTGGTACAGTTCCCTAAAGACAATAATTAGTGAGTAATTAGCAGAGTATATAGTGTCCTAAAATAGTGATGTGTAAATGATACTCATTTTGGTGCTGTGGTGGGCCCAACCTCCTTCAGAGCCTCCACTCTCTACCTTCTTTTCTTTCTCTTCACTCCTCTCTTTTCTGGACATCTTTCTTCTTTCTATGTCTTCTTGCCTTTCTCCACTTCTTTTCTTCTTTGACAAGCCCTTTAAATAATGTTCCTTCTTCCCCATGTTCGGTTTTCTTCTTTCTGTTTTTGTTTTTGTGCAAATTCACTTTATAGAGAATGAATCACTAGGAGGGTGAGATCAAACCCGGGCTGGGGGGGGGTCGGGGTCCTTGCAGTCGGGACAATATGTTCCCAGATGGGGTACCGCGTGGGAGTGACAGCCTCCCCAACGAACAAGGACCAGATAAATAGATAAAAGGTCTCCCTATAAAATATATCTCCTCACATAGATGACAAAGCATCGGTAACTCACAGCGAATAAAGAAAATGATGTAATGCCTTGAAGCAACAGTCAATACCAAGATGCTGCATATATGTGAACCTTTCTTATGTGGATGTGTAAAACCAAATATTGTAAAGTTTCCATAATGTTCTCATGTTCTTGTTCTGAAAACTTAAAAACTATTGAAAGTAAAATTGGAAAATGTACCATTTTAAGAAAAAAATAAGGTAATTTTGAAATTGATGGGAACAACAAGTCTCAAAAAAGTTGACCAGGGCAACAAAAAGCTGGAAAATTAAATGGTACTAACAAGGAAGTGTTGGAAGAACATTTTACAATTAATTAGGTTAATTGGCAACAGCTTTGTAACATGATTGGGCATAAAAAGGACATCTTAGAGAGTCAGGGTGTCTCAGAAGTAAAGATGGGCAGAGGGTCACCAATCTGTGAAAATCTGTATCTAAAAATTGTCTGAATAATGCTCCTCGATGTCCCAACTTTTTTGGAACTGGGGTTGTAGAGGTTTGCGGGTTAAAGGGAGCAAGGAGACTATTCTTAAGTTATTCAAACTAGTGGAGTCCAGGAATGACTTTTTAAATATGGGGAATGTGTTGGAGGGGAGGAGGATGGAACCATGGCACAGTGTGTGAGGCAGAGGAATCTGATACTCCAGAATGTGTGTTGAATGTAAAACAGTCTGATTGAAGCTTCAAAGCTTTAAGGGAGCAAAGGAAACGGGCCTTGACTGTTGGGGATACAATTTAGTACCCGCTAACAAGTGTATGCTATAGTATACTTGTAAGTGGGTTGAAATAGGTAGATAGGTGTTGTCCCGGCCGGGAGGGTAGGAGTTAATGCGTTTCCTGGTTCTTTAGTATTTTGTCGGGTTCTTCTCTGGGTCTGGCCCACTAATCCTGTGATATATAAATGTGGAACAGTAGTCCAGTATGTGGAGAACCCCCGGAGAGGTAGTTTGGGAGAGTTTGGGAATTTTTTCCTGTGAAGAGCCCAAGAGAGAGAAACACTAGAGAGAAGAGAGATGAAGAATGTTACCTGCAAGGAGAAGGAGCAGGTCACCTATCACCATCAGGATGTAAAGTCATTGGACTTGGGGTTCACCCTGAAGACATCAGCACTGGAGCATGCCTCTGATTGACTTACATCTGCATGAGAGTGCCACTGAAGGACTGTAATTGCTTGGACTTCACCTTTGCAGGTATGTCGGACAGCACAAGCCCGTAGTTAGGCACAGGGACGTAAAAATAACCTTGTACTTGTATGTTGGACTTCAGAATGTACATTTTGCACTAAGTAAAGTATTGCAACATTGTCCTTGCCTGGTATGAAGAGGTGTATCGCAAGTAAATGACACACGCATTGTTCATTGAGTGGGTCTTAACACATTGGGGTATGAAGATATTGGTGTGGAGTGGAGTAATATGGAGACATACTGTAAGTGGTTACCTAGGATAGCAGATGTTGGACAAGCAGCCTGTCGGTAGCATAAACCTGTTATGGGTGAAACAGCCTCTAGCAGTAAGGGAGATGTTGTTGGCACTCCTTTCAGCAGTGGTCTGTCTCCCAGAGCAACGGGAGCGGATTTGGGCTGCAGAGGTTCCCCATCTTGTACAGAGGTACGGAGGTGCCCAGTCCCCTACTGACGGGGCCCAGTCCCCTACTGAGCAATGGTAGTGGAAAACACTGGTGGATGTGGACATTGTTCAGCATGTTCCTCCTAAATGGAGATTACAAAGAAACTGTACATTGTCACGTTGATTTAAATCAAGTATTTCCCCACAGCAGCCTCAGCCTTGTCCCAGGGCACTGATGAAGACGGCACAAAGCAAAGGTACCCCATGTGTAGTAAAGTGACCCTGTACAAGGTGCCTAACATAGCCCAGAAGAACCCACCCCAGGGTAGGCCTCTTATGTGACCCTTGCTTGGCACCCAACCAGGAGGGAAACATGGAGTATGTGACGACCAGCCACCCACCTGCTCTTTACATACTTTTAGACGAACCAGTGTGCCTTGCCTATGTATTTGGTTTGCATAACTACTGGAAATTACCTATTGATTCTTTATTAACTCCTTTCTAAGAAGTAGTGATGACAAGTCAAATTCTGACATCAGTGGAATTTATCAGCTTCCAAGCAGGTGCAAGTTTGTTTGTTTTTCTCATTGCCACACTAGTAAAGCTGGTGCAATCCATAACCTGTCATTTATTGCATTCTTTTCACAGCCAAGTGTGGCAAAATGTTCAGTACTGATCCACTACTCCTGAGATACGCTGCACGCACAGCCACGCAAGATCCAAAATAGTTCCATGCCACAGCCATGCTTCTTATAAAATATTTATTTGCAACTGATAATTCAGCTAAAGTCCAAAGGGCTGCAAAGGGTACGATCTGAGCTGTAAACGGAAAACTTTTATACCGCTGTTCGGTCAGTAACATAATGTCATTTTAAGGCCAATTCAGACTTTGTGTAGTCTCATATTGAAATATACCAATTACTTGTTGTTGCTGACTTTTTTGGACATTTGAGAAGTAGAAAGCATTTCTGACTCTTTAGGTTTGGGAGTGAGATATTGTACATCCTTCCCCATTCCTGAATGATGGGGAAGTGCAGGAAATGTACGTGCTGTGGTGGGGGGGTTGCTATAAAAGTGAACTTGTTGCTTTTAATTGTATGAGGGCTGTACCATAAGTAATGTAAAAGTGGGCATAACTTTTTTTATTAACTTACACAGGTTGTTCAAATTTCACATGTTGGTAGAGTAACTCTTCCTGTAGATCGCAATCTACCAGTACATCGCGGGCAGGTGACTGGTAGATCACGGTCTGGGCTTGCTGATCCACCAATCTGAAAACAGTCAATTTGGTAAAAATACACCCGTACAGACCAATATAATGGGTATCAAGGCGGCCTTTAATTATGCCATAACCTGCCCCGCACACATATACCACCTATATATAGAGGGGTGTGGTTCCTGGTGCAAAGGACATAATACAAAAACAACGTGATTTAGAGACCACAAGTGCACCACAATGGGAACCAAATGTGATAAAACGTAACTTTTATTAAAGATATCAAAAAATGCACAACCACTGAAGTTGGAAATACAATTTAAAAAGACAACGTTGTCATTTGTCAAGACGCATCAGTACACCCATACACAACACACCCATCCTGGTGGCCACATTCATACACCCACTATGCAATGCCACGACCGTGACTGGGGTAGCTTGTCAGGTCAATGGGACAGATAAGGGGATACTCGGGATCAGGGGTAGGAAAGAAGAGCCGGTCACATCAGGCGGTGCAAAGTGATGGCAGACAGTCTGAGGTAATAACTCAATACGGCCAGCGTTTTCCAATGGACTTCCCAGTGAATGGTAACATACAGCTAGATGCGTGATGTATGATGGAAATGGAAGTCCCAGTAACGGTAAGAGCAATTGAAGTGCAGTGATTAAACCATCATAATGAAGCTGATCAGTCCCAAGATTATATCAGAACATTGATTGGAACAGCTAGGAGCGCCAAACAGGCTGTAATAGCAGTGATGATGCTGACACTTAGTATAGACACTCTCACCAGACTCTGGAAACGGCACCGATGAAAGGACAGGATTTCCAAAGATCATGAGTCCCAAAATACTGCCATAGTTGATGGGAATGGCTTTTGCAGCGTGGCAGTTCCTCCTCAGCTCCAGCTGATTCAAGCAGCGTGTACGGAGCGGGTGGGAGGCTTCTCCAGGGTGAGGGGCGGGTTCAGATGCGTCATGGAAGACGTCAGGTGACGCGATGCTGACGCGTTTCGTCTGACCAATAGCAGACTTCCTCGGAGCTAGGGGAGGAGCGGAAGTGGCCTGGGTTAAATAGTCCCTTGGTGGTGTCATATTCCTAGTTGTCCACTAGATGGCATATTCATCGCATTCCTCTCTGCGTTCACCTTCATTCACACACATCTTTCAAATACAAATTGTAATTAAGTTATAAATGTGATTCACATTGCAGACGACACTACGCTCATCATACCAGTATACCACTGGTGCGCTGGCGAGCGGCAATCAGACCAAGATTGAGATTAAGGTCCCCTCCACCCTTTCTATGAAAGAGTCTTTTCACAGCCAATGGACACAAAAGTAGAGAACAGTAAGCAAAATAATAATGATGATAATGATAATAATAATGGTGATAAATAATAATAATAATAATAATACTAACAATAATAATCATGATGATAATGAAAGAAATAATATAGGAAAATATACACATAGTAAGGCAATACCACTTCCGACTCACAGGAACACAGAGAAACTACACTCTGTGTTCAGGCCGTGTGGCTCCATAGAGTCCAGAAGAAAAATCCACATTTTTTCTTTCTGGAGCAAAACAGTGTCAAAATCTCCCCTTCTGGTCGGGAGCTGTAAAGCATAGATTCCTTTCACTTTCATTAAGGATGGGTTACCCTGATGATACCGATGGAAATGTATTGCTAGGGGTTTTTCATCCCCTTCTCGGTAATTCCTAATACTGCTCACATGTTCTCCGATCCTCACCTTTAAAGGTCTCTTGGTTTTCCCTATATAGGACTTTTGACAGGGACATGTTATCATGTAGACTACCCTGGGGGTGGAGCAATTGATGAACTGCTTAATTTTGCTGATCCACCATTCCAGAGCATCAAACAGAGTGCAGTGCAGGGGAACTACTTGTAAATTTGGAGCTGTAGTAAAGAGAAAGAGCCGCATAAGCCAATGCCTCCTCTAGTGCTGACTCCTGTCCCATGCAGAGTGATACCAACTGCACTCCATCTTTTATCCCAGCTAGCAGTCTCCAGATTGGTGACAGCAGCAGGAAAGAAGGGATCTTCAGGTCAGTGTTTTAAACCCATGATTCTCATGCAATGCACGCGATTGTGACACATTAGTATGGCAATTGGAGGTTTAAATCAGGTGTGAGGAGGTGACACTGTGCCAGGTGATCTTTGACTTTTCCCATGTTGTTCAGGTAGATCTCCACCTCTTTAAGGTTGCCTACCCCTGCTGTATAGTAACTCTTCTTCATTGCTGGTGTATAATTCCAAGCAGAGGCAATGTGCTGTCATTGAGTTCTTGATGAAGGATTGGTGAAGGTTGTCTGACATCCACAGAAGGCTACAGAATGTTTATAGAGATGACACCATGGACAAAAGCAATGTGCACAGATGAGTAAAGAAATTTATAGAAGGGGAACCAGCACTGAAGACACACCACCCAGTGGGAGACCATCAACTGTGACCACTGACACAAATCTTCAAAGAGTGTATTCATTGAATTGCGTGGACAGATGAGTCACAATTCGTGAGCTTGCTGCACAACTGGACTGTGATCACAATGCGATGGTGGAAGGCTTAGGGTAATGAAAAGTGTGTGCAAAGTGGGTACCTTGGCAGCTGACGCCAGCTTTGAAGAAGAGAAGGGTGAGAAGGGTGGAGATGTGCTCTGATCTGCTGGAAGTATTTGAAGCCAATAAAGACACGCTTTTTGCTGATCTGGTGATAAAAGATGAAATGTGGGCCTATCTTTATGAAACAAAGCATCAGTCCATGGAATGGCGTCACACCTCTTCCCCTAAGCCTAAGAAGTTTAGGAGCCAGCCAACAGCACAGAAAGTCATGTGACTGTTTTTTAAAGTGGTTGTCAAGTCATGGCAACCACTTTAAACTACAGGTAAGCCTACAATAAGGCGTACCTGTAGGTCCAGGAAATATCTCCTAAACCTGTATGGTTTAGGAGATATCTCTTGTATCTGTATGTGCCGACGTCATCGGCACATGCGCACTGAAGAATCGGCACCCGGGGTAGCCCAGGGTGCCGTTTCTTCTGTATTTGTGCCACAAATGACGGCTCCTGTGCGTATGCGTGGCAGTGACATCAGCGCGGCTCAGCCAATCACAGCGCTGGAGCCCGCGCTGTGATTGGACGGAGCCGCAGACCCGGAAGAACGATGTCGCTGCATACTAGCTTATTATGCCTTTTGCTTTGCAGGTTTTTTTTGGGGGGGGGAGTGGGGGCGGCTTTACAACCACTTTAAGGATGACAAGGGCCTCATTTTCCTTGATTTTCTGGAATGTGGCTGTACCATGATCAGCGAGTGGTACCCCCCACCCTCATATGGCAACCCATCTATGGCTAACCACACACTATACAATCTGATTGTACAATCCTCTTTTAGATTTATTAACTCCAGCTAACACTCAACCGGTTACAGCAACAGTTTTTTTTTCCTTTTGGAATAAAGGTTTTACATAAATAAAAGCTGATCATTCTAAGCACCCCTGTTAGTGGTAAATGGTTTGTCTCTTTCCTCTAACTGCTACATCTGCAGGATAGGTTGTTCTATTAAAAAAACAACAGAGCCACTAGAGCGCAGTATACAGAGCCACCCAATAGGGTATACAGATCCATCAGAGAGCAGTATACAGAGCCACCAGAGAGCAGTATACAGAGCCACCAGATAGGGTATATAGAGCCACCAGAGAGCAGTATACAGAGCCACCAGATAGGGTATACAGAGCCACTAGATAGCAGTATACAGAGCCACCAGAGAGCAGTAGGCAGAGCCACCAGAGAGCTGTATACAGAGCCACCAGAGAGCAGTATACAGAGCCGCCAGAGAGCAGTATACAGAGCCACCAGAGAGCTGTATACAGAGCCACTAGATAGCGGTATACAGAGCCACCAGATAGGGTATACAGAGCCACCAGATAGGGTATACAGATCCACCAGAGAGCAGGTAACAGAGCCACCAGATAGCAGTATACAGCGCTACCAGAGAGCAGTATACAGATCCACCAGAGAGCAGTATACAGAGCCACCAGATAGCAGTATACAGAGCTACCAGAGAGCAGTATACAGAGCCACCAGAGAGCAGTATACAGAGCCACCAGATAGGGTATACAGAGCCACCAGAGAGCAGTATACAGAGCCACCGGAGAGCAGTATAGAGAGCCTCCAGATAGCAGTATACAGAGCCACCAGAGAGCAGTATACCAAGCTGCCAGAGAGCAGTATACAGAGCCACCAGAGAGCTGTATACCGAGCCACCAGAGAGCAGTATATAGAGCCACCAGAGAGCAGTATACAGAGCCACCAGAGAGCAGTATACAGAGCCACCAGATAGGGTATGCAGAGCCACCAGAGAGCAGTATACAGAGCCACCAGAGAGCAGTATACAGAGCCACAAGAGAGCAGTATACAGAGCCACCAGAGAGCAGTATACAGAGATACCAGAGAGCAGTATACAGAGCCACCAGAGAGCAGTATACAGAGCCAACAGATAGCAGTATACAGAGCCACCAGAGAGCAGTATACAGAGCCACCAGAGAGCAGTATACAGAGCCACCAGAGAGCTATATGCAGCACCACCTCCCGCCCCCACTGCCACTGCTGCGCGCCTCTGACAGCACACACCCCCGGCACTTACTGTGTGTGGATTGGAGAGGATCCTCCTGTCTCCTCCATAGTGGCGGCGGTGTGTGAAGAGGGCGAACTGAGGTGTCCGCTCCTCATGTTTCCTCTTCCTTGCCAAAGCACCTAGGCATCCAATAGGACCACCTGGCACTTTGGCCAATCGGAAAACAGGTCTCACGACCTGCCTCCTAATTGGCGGGAAGGCACTGCAGTGTCAAAATAGCGAAAATTAATTCGCTATGCTGACACAATTGGGTGGGATCGAGGCACACTCTCTGCGCCCCGAGCCCACCCTTTTTTGAAGCCTATTATAGCCAGGTAAAGCTGGCGCCAGCATAAGCACTTGGTGAGGGATGCCTGGTTTTGGCGCCCCCCCTGGCCTGGCACCGTAAGGCAGCTGCCTTATGCTGGTGCTGGCCCTGCATCCTGTTCAAACTCACTTAGTCACTATTGGATTTGTTTTCTGTATTCGGCAAAAAAACTGGTTGATCCTGCTGTTCTCTGCTCCCCCTCCTGTCCATGCCTCCCTCCCCTTGTGCTCACATGCGTTGGTTCCGCGTGCATGCAAACAGCGATCGTCCCACACATGTGAGATATTGCTGCAAATGTCAGATCATGGGCAGTAATTCTAGCACTGGACCTCCTCTGTAAATCTAAAGTGGTAACCTGTAAGGGCTTTTAAAGCATCCGTTTATGGATAGTAAAATTTATGTTGCACGGGCATGCACAATTTTAAAGTGTGATGTGTTTGGAATCTATTTACTGGGCATAACATCATCTTTTAAATTTTACAAAAAAAATGGGTTATGTATTGTGGGTTTTTTGCATTCAAATTCATAGTGTATTTTGAAAAAAAAAATGCTGCCTAAATACCGTGTGACATAAAAAATTGCAAAACCCACCAATTTATTCTCTACGGCCTCTGCTTTAAAACATATAGTGGGTAGGGAAAGTATTCAGTATAACTCTGCAATATAACTCTTTGTTATATTGCAGCCATTTGCTAAAATCATTTAAGTTCATTTGTTTCCCCTCATTTATGTACACACAGCACCCCATATTGACAGAAAAACACAGAATTGTTGACATTTTTGCAGATTTATTAAAAAAGAAAAACTGAAATATCACATGGTCCTAAGTATTCAGACCCTTTGCTCAGTATTTAGTAGAAGCACCCTTTTGATCTAATACAGTCATGAGTCTTTTTGGGAAAGATGCAACAAGTTTTTCACACCTGGATTTGGGGATCCTCTGCCATTCCTCCTTGCAGATCCTCTCCAGTCCTACCAGGATGGATGGTGAACGTTGGTGGACAACCATTTTTAGGTCTCTCCAGAGATGCTCAATTGGGTTTAAGTCAGGGCTCTGGCTGGGCCATTCAAGAACAGTCACGGAGTTGTTGTGAAGCCACTCCTTTGTTATTTTATTAGTGATCGGGAACAGTTAGATCTGTTATGCCCCTGCCAGCCCAGCCTCCACACAGTTAGAACACAGTGAGGGAACAAAGCTAGCCCCTTGATCGCCCTCTACATTTTAACCCCTTCCCTGACGGTGACTTTTGGACAGTAATCAGTGACTATTTTTAGCTCTGATCGCTGTATAAATGTCTTTGGTCCCAAAAAAGTGTCAAAAGTGCCCTATCTGTCCGACGCAATGTCGCAGTCCCGATAAAAATCGCAGATCGCCTCCATTACTAGTAACGATAAAAAATTAATTAAAATACTATAAATCTATTCCCATAGTTTGTAGATGCGATAGCTTTTGTGCAACCCAATCAATATACACCTATTGCGATTTTATTTACCAAAAATATGTAGAAGAATATATATCGGCCTAAACTGATGAATAAATTAGTTTTTTTACATTTTTGGGGGGATATTTATTATAGCAAAAAGTTAAAAATATAGTTTTTTTTTTTTCAAAATTGTCGCTTTTTTTTGTTTATAGTGCAAAAAATAAAAACCGCAGAGGTGATCCAATACCACCAAAATAATTCTCTATTTGTGGGAAAAAAAGAGAATCAATTTCGCTTTGGTACAATGTCGCGCGGCCGCGCAATTGTCAGTTAAATCGATGCGGTGCTGAGTTGCAGTGCTCTGGTCAGGAAGTGGGGTAAATCCTTCCAGGGCTGAAGCAGTTAAAGCCTCGTACACATGATGTGATTTCGGACAACAGAACTTCTGTTTTTTTGTTGGAAGCTAGTCTCATGTCAACGGTGAAGAGCGTACTAACGATACAAATATTTTCATATGACCGAATTCAACGTCCAAAATGATGTAACGTGTTGAATAGTTTTGTATGTATTTTTTAGTTTCTGAGCAAGAGTAGTCGTGATCGTATGACTTTTTCCATACGAAAACCGTACTAATGATACAATAATCAGACGTTGAGTTGCCGTACTAAACAAATTTCCTAGTCTGTACAACTAGCTTTAGTCGAAAGGAGCATACTAACGGTAAGACGACGAATGGCCATCAAACGAAAATTCACATCCAAAATTTGCATTGTGTGTACAGGGATTTAGAAAGAGAAGTGCACATTAGTTGTGGTCACATGCACTGCTCTATGCACACTATAAATCCCATACTCCATAGCACTCTCTGATCTGTGTTTGATCAGCTCTAGTGGAGGGCAGGGGGGACATTGGGGGTCTAATATTTCCATAAAGAGTACCTGTCACCTGCCCAAAACTATTGCAAGATGGCTTGTTCAGCCCTTTGAAATATCAATAAAGCTAACTAATAAAAAAGTGCAAAAAAATGTAAAAAGATTAATAAAAAATTAAAAGTACCCCCTTCCCCCCATGCAAAAGCAAAAATGCACCCTCACACATAACTAAACAGTGAGCGCACCACACTTGTGAGGTCTTGGCGTGAACATCAGAATAAGAGCAATAATTCTAGCACCAGAGCTCACATTTAATGCCTCGTACACACAGGTCGACGATCGTATACAACAGGTCGTACAAAAGACCGTTTATGCTAAATCGAAGCAATTAGAACAGCCGACGTATGACGGTCGTACAACAGAAGTTGTATGAGCAGACTTGAAAATTTGGTAGTACCAACAAACGGTCGTACTACCGTTGTATCGTGTGTACAGAGAAGTTGGTCCAACAAGTTGTATTGTGCAAAACACGCATGCTCAGAAGTCAGGAACGGCCCGACACTAATTACATGCACCTGAACTTTCTCTTTATACCTTCATAACACGTCACTACGTTCAGCTTGCTTGTACGATCGTGTAGTGCATGTCAGTATGCTAGATACAACAGCCAACATACGTTTTGGTCCGTTCGGTCGTACGACCGTTGAACCATGTGTACGAGGCTTAACTCTACATTGATAACCTGTACTGGTTTTTAAAGCGTCACCTATGGACAATTTTATGTACCGCAGTTTGACGCCCTTTCACAGGCATGCACAATTTTAAATCTTGACATGTTTGGTATCTGTTTACTCAGCGCAGCCTTATCTTTTATATTTAACCAATAAATTGGGTATTATACTGCGTTTGGGTCCACTAAAATACATTCAAGTTTATTTTTTCCTGAAAATTTGTGTTTGATAAAGGGCTGCGCAAATATTGTGCGACATAAAAAAAAAATTGCGACAGCCACCATTTTATTCTCCAGGGCCTCCGCTTTCAGAAATATAAATAATATATATATATATATATATATATATATATGTATGAAATTTTTCATATTTTGTCATGTTACAACCAAAAACGTAAATGTATTTTATTGGGATTTTATGTCATAGACCAACAAGTGGCACATAATTGTGAAGTGGAAGGAAAATGATAAATGGTTTTTAACATTTTTTACAAATACAGCATCTCACAAAAGTGAGTACACCCCTCACATTTTTGTAAATATTTTATTATATCTTTTCATGTGACAACACTGAAGAAATGACACTTTGCAACAATGTAAAGTAGTGAGTGTACAGCTTGTATAACAGTGTAAATTTTGCTGTCCCCTCAAAATAACTCAGCACACTGCCATTAATGTGTAAACTGCTGGCAACAAAAATGTGTACACCCTTAAATGAAAATGTGTAAATTGGGCCCAATTATCAATTTTCCCTCACCGGTGTCATGTGACCCGTTAGTGTTACAAGGTCTCAGGTGTGAATGGGGAGCAGGTGTGTTAAATTTGGTGTTATCCCTGTCACTCTCTCATACTGGTCACTGGAAGTTCAACATGGCACCTCATGGAGAACTCTCTGAGGATCTGAAAAAAAGAATTGTTGCTCTACATGAAGATGGCCTAGACCAGGGGTAGGCAACCTGGGGCCCTCCAGCTGTTGCAGAACTACAAGTCCCATCATGCTTCTGAGAGTAATTGTAACTGCCAGTCTCAAAATGCCTCATGGGAAATGAAGTTCCACAACAGCTGGAGGGCTACTGGTTGCCTACCACTGGCCTAGACCAGGGGTAGGCAACCTGCGGCTCTCCAGCTGTTGTAGAACTACATTTCCCAAGAGGCATTGCAAGGCTGATGGATACAATTACTCCCAGAAGCATGATGGGAAATGTAGTTCTACAACAGCTGGAGAGCCACAGGTTGCCTACCCCTGGCCTAGACTATAAGAAGGTTGCCAAGACCCTGAAACTGAGCTGCAGCAAGGTGGCCACGACCATACAGTGGCTTAACAGGGCAGGTTCCACTCAGAACAGGCCTCCCCATGGTTGACCAAAGTAGTTGAGTGCACGTGCTAAGTGTCATATACAGGGGTTGTCTTTGGGAAATAGAGGTATGAGTGCTGCCAGCTTTGCTGCAGAGGTTGAAGAGGTGGGGGTCAGCCTGCCAGTGCTCAGACCATACGCCGCACACTGCATCAAATTGGTTTGCATGGCTTTCGTCCCAGAAGAAAGGCTCTTCTAAAGATGATGCACAAGAAAGCCCGCAAACAGTTTGCTCAAGACAAGCAGACTAAGGACATGGATTACTGAAACCACGTCCTGTGGTCTGATGGGACCAAGATCAACTTATTTGGTTCAGATGATGTCATGCGTCTGTGGCGACAACCAGGTGAGGAGTACAAAGACAAGTGTGTCTTGCCTACAGTCAAGCATGGTGGTGGGAGTGTCATGGTCTGGGGCTGCATGAGTGCTGCCGGTACTGGGGAGCTTCAGTTCATTGAGGGAACCATGAATGCCAACAAATACTGTGACACACTGAAGCAGAGCATGATCCCCTCCCTTCAGAGACTGGGCCGCAGGGCAGTATTCCAACATGATCACGACCCCAAACACACCTCCAAGGCGATCACTGCCTTTCTAAAGAAGCTGAGGGTAAAGGTGATGCGATGGACTGGCCAAGCATGATTCCAGACCTAAACCCTATTGAGCATCTGTGGGGTATCCTCAAACAAAAGGTGGAGGAGCGCAAGGTCTCTAACATCCACCAGCTCAGTGATGTCGTCATGGAGGAGTGGAAGAGGACTCCAGTGGCAACCTGTGAAGCTCTGGTAAATTCCATGCCCAAGAGGCTTAAGGCAATACTAGAAAATAATGGTGGCCACGCAAAATATTGACGCTTTGTGCCCAATTTGAACATTTCCACTTAGGGGTGTACTCACTTTTGTAGCCAGCGGTTTAGACATTAATGGCTGTGTGTTGTGTTATTTTGAGGGGACAGCAAATTTACACTGTTATACAAGCTGTACACTCACTACTTTACATTGTAGCAAAGTGTGATTTCTTCAGTGTTGTCACATGAAAAGATATAATAAAATATTTACAAAAATGTGAGGGGTGCACTCACTTTTGTGAGATACTGTACATTTCTGAAAAGAGTGGTGGGCATTTGTATTCAGCCCCCCTGAGTCAATACTTTGTAGAACCACCTTTTGCTGCAATTACACTACCAGCTTTGCATATCTAGAGAGTGAATTTTTTGCCCATTCTTCTTTGCAAAATAGCTAAAGCTGTCAGATTGGATGGAGGGCGTCTGTGAACAGCAATTTTCAAGTTTTGCCACAGATTCTCAATTGGATTTTGGTCTGGGCTTTGACTGGGCCATTCTAACACATGAATATGCTTTGATCTAAACCAGTAGTTCTCAATCCTGTCCTCAAGTACCTACAACAGGCCATGTTTGCAGGCTCCTTTATCTTGCACAGGTGCTTTAAAGTGGTTATCTAGTCTATATACAAAAAAAAACTGCAAGGGAAAGGCATAGTAAGCTAGTATGCATCGCATACTAGCTCATTATGAAGGGCTTACCTTATATCGATGCTGTAGCAGCAGTCCCCTAGCACTGATGTGACTGGCGACATGCTGTCTTCGTCATCTTCCGGTATCCCAGGCTCCGACCAATCATAGTGCGGACTCCAGCGCTGTGATTGGCAGCAGCCGCGCTGACGTCACTCCCACGCATGCGTCATTTACGGCACCCTTTGTGAAGAAAAGGCCCAGTCGGGCCGTTTCTTCACTGCGCATGTACCGATGACGTCGGCACATGCAGATACAGGGAATATCTCCTAAACAGTGCAAGTTTAGGAGATATTCCCGGGACCTACAGGTAAGCCTGAATATAGGCTTACATGTAGTTTAAAGTGGTTGTCATGACTTGACAACCACTTTAAATCAGACTCAATGGCTTGTTATTTTGGACAGCTATTTTATCTAAGAGAAATTCCCAAAACATGGCCTGTTGGGAATACTTGAGGACAGGGTTGAGAAACACTGATCTAAACCATTTCATTGTAGCCCGGGCTGTATGTTTAGGGTCGTTGTTCTGCTGGAAGGTGAACCTCCACGCTAGTCTCAGGTCTTTTGCAGACTCTAACAGGTTTTCTTCTAAGATTGAAAAAAAGACCAAAGAAAAGTCCAAGGAAAATTCCAAGCTCTACTTGGAAACCAGCCTGGGACCAACCAGTTTAACCCATCTAACAGTATGCGTTTAAAAACAGGGATTTAGTTGCACGAATTTGCAAATGCATGCATAAGCTACAGGCCCCGGCAAGGCACCCTGTGATCTGTAGTCCCTACCTCTAACTTATAAGAAGCTCCACAGTGGAAGCACATGCATTCTGATAAGATAGATGAAGGCAGATGGACTGGAGGGAGCCCCACCCCTCTTTAAAGGTGCAGGGGCACATTGAACACCCAGCATATAGCACAATGGCTGCAAAGGTGTCAATGAGTTACCTGACCTAAAATCAAGCCACTGCCCTCACCTATAACTGGCCTTTGCCACAAGGAGCATTAGAGGGCAATGCATATAAAAAAAAAAAAAACACAAAGCGTTTTGCTTTTAGACCAAAAAGTTCAATTTTGGTCTCATCTGACCAGAGCACCTTCTTCCACATGTTTGCTGTGTCCTCCACTTGGCTTCTCGCAAACTGCAAATGGGACTTCTTATGGCTTTCTTCTTGCCACTCTTCCATAAAAGCCAGATTTGTGAAGTGCGCGACTAATAGTTGTCCTGTGGACAGAATCTCCCACCTGAGCTGTGGATCTCTGCAGCTCCTGCAGAGTTAGCCTGGGCCTCTTGGCTGCTTCTCTGATTAATGCTCTCCTTGCCCAGCCTGTCAGTTTAGGTGGATGTCTATGTCTAGGTAGGTTTCCATTTTTGGATGATGGATTGAACAATGCTCCATGAGATGTTCAACGCTCAAGATATTTTTTGATAACCTAACCCTGCTTTAAACTTCTCCACAACTTTATCCCTGACCTGTCTGGTGTGTTCCTTGGCCTTCATGATGATGTTTGTTCACTAATGTTCTCTAACAAACCTCCGAGGGCTTCGCAGAACAGCTGCATTTATACTGAGATTAAATTACACACAGGTGGGATCTATTTACTAATTAAGTGACTTCTGAAGGCAATTGGTTCCACTAGATTTTAGTTAGGGACATCAGATAAAGGGGGCTGAATACAAATGCATGCCACACTTTTCACATATGTATTTGTAAAAAAATTTTGCAAGCCATTTATTATTTTCCTTCCACTTCACAATTATGTGCCACTTTGTGTTGGTCTATCACATAAAATCCCAATAAAATACATTTACGTTTTTGGTTGTAACATGACAAAATGTGGAAAAATTCAAGGGGTATGAATACTTTTTTAAGGCACTTTATATTATATATTTATATATCTATATCTATATATATATATAGATATATATATAGATATATATTTATATTTAAAATGCTATTAACTTGTATGTGAAAACAGCCACCACTTTATTCTCTATGGCCTCTGCTTTCAGAAAATACATAAGAGATATATATATATAAATATATGTAATTTTCTAGCATAAAAATGCTGATTTTATAGGTATTTTGTGTAAAATAAAAAGCCATTTGTATGTATATATGTCATTTTCTAGACAAATGCTGATTCTACTACTTGTATGTGAAAATGTCAAAATCACACCGGTTAATCGGTTAAAAAAATCGCCCTGCAAGAGGTTAAAAAGCAACTGCCCCACAACCACAGTGCTCCTGGCAAGCCCCCTGTCCATGTAGATGGAAAAACCATTGTGTCCATTCTACATTCAGTAATATATTGTCTCACAAACATACAAGTGGCTTCCCATCCCCAGTCACAAAATCCAAGTGAGTTTCAGCTTCCCAGCATGGGTGTATTGCTACAGGTGCCCTTTTCAAACATGGCCGCAAGGCGGAAACGAGTTCTGGCAAAACGGCATTACGTTCTGGCAAGGCGCACGCGCAGTTCTCGGGACCCGTCACTAGTTTTCCAGTGCGCCTGCGCGGATGTTTTAACATGTCTGCAGCAGAGTATAGTGTGTGCTGTGATGTGATGATTAGATGGAAGGCGCTGTGACAGTAAGGGAAGAGGGGAATGGGGACATTCCGGGGACACTTCAGGTCTGTGTTTTTGTATTTATTGGCCCGCACTGTGTAAGTCCTGCATAATAATGTCTTATTCGACAGCACTAAATATACAATATTCTGTGTATTGAAATGTATTTTTGCAACGGGAATGCAGCTACTGGTATAAGTGTCTGGAGGACTTCAGTTTTATTCTGCTGAGCATATTGGCTTCAAGTCATTACAAGGTTTATAGACCTGCAGATAGCAGATACTCGCCTGCTTCTGTTGTGGAGGTTCAGTGTTCCTCCTTTACTGTACTTTGAACAGCCGTAATAAACACTCCACTGCTGGCATCCCTAAATGTTAAAGCATTTCATAAAAGGTGACACACTCAGGGCCGGCGCTACCACTAGGCAAAGTAGGGGGCTGCCTAGGGCGCACTACCACCTAGGGCTCAGCCACAGCCTCTGTCCTGGTGATGCCCCAGGCGTGGGTGAGCTCGGCTTCCCTCTTCTGGTCACTGTGAGCCCCATTCAGTGCCGGCTGTCCCAGGAACACATCCGCTGCAGGGCTGCCGCCAATCCCCTGATGTATCTTACTGAGCTCGCTCCTGTGACACACTATACTTATCTGAGCCTGATCTCAATCCAGAGCAGTGGCTCTCTTTCTCCCTCCCTACATGACAATTGGCTCCTGCAGCTATCAAATCCACTGATGGGGGGGCTGAGTCATGCTGTGTGTGCCAATGGACACACATAGCCCTGTCTGGCATCACGCCCGCTCATATGCCTCCTTAGGAAGCGGCTTGCTACAGTGGCAGAGGGAGAAAAGGAGGAGCCCAGAGTGCTGGTGGGGACCCCAGAAGAGAAGGAGCGGGGCTGCTCTGTGCAAAACCATTACGCAGAGCAGGTAAGTATGACAATGTATGTAAATTGACCTTTACACTCACTTCAACATTCAATCTCCAAGACAGCAGACACACAACAGGATGGTCATAGACTATTGCAATGATACAAGAGATGTTCAAAGATTACAGACATGATACAAGAGATGGTAAAATGCTGTAATAATTTTTTACAGGACGTGGTCAGACACTGCAAACATGATACAGGAGATGGTCAGACACTGCAAACCTGATACAGGAGATGGTCAGACACTGCAAACCTGATACAGGAGATGGTCAGACACTGCAGACATGATACAAGAGATGGTCAGAGACTGCAAACATGATACAGGAAATGGTCAGAGACTGCAAACATGATCCAGGAGATGGTCCGAGACTGCGGACATGATACAAGAGCGGAGACTGCGGACATGATAACCAAGAATGGTCGGAGACTGCGGACATGACACAAGAGATGGTCGGAGACTGCGGACATGATACGAGAGATGGTTGGAGCCTGCGGACATAATACTAGAGATGGTCGGAAACTGCGGACATGATACAAGAGATGGTCGGAGACTGCGGGCATGATACAAGAGATGGCCGGAGACTGCGGGCATGATACAAGAGATGGTCAGAGACTGCGGGCTTGATACAAGATGGTCAGAGACTGCGGGAGTGATACAAGTGATGGTCGGAGATTGCGGGCGTGATACAAGTGATGGTCAGAGACTGCGGGCGTGATACAAGTGATGGTCAGAGACTGCGGACGTGATACAAGTGATGGCCAGAGACTGCGGGCATGATACAAGTGATGGCCAGAGACTGCGGGCATGATACAAGTGATGGCCAGTGACTGCGGGCATGATACAAGTGATGGCCAGAGACTGTGGACGTGATACAAGTGATGGTCGGAGACTGCGGGCATGATACAAGTGATGGTCAGAGACTGCGGGAGTGATACAAGTGATGGTCGGAGATTGCAAGCGTGATACAAGTGATGGTCAGAGACTGCGAGCGTGATACAAGTGATGGCCAGAGACTGCGGGCATTATACAAGTGATGGCCAGTGACTGCGGGCATGATACAAGTGATGGCCAGAGACTGTGAACGTGATACAAGTGATGGCCAGAGACTGTGGACGTGATACCAGTGATGGCCAGAGACTGCGGACGTGATACCAGTGATGGCCAGAGACTGCGGACGTGATACCAGTGATGGCCAGAGACTGCGGACGTGATACCAGTGATGGCCAGAGACTGCGGACGTGATACCAGTGATGGCCAGAGACTGCGGGCATGATACAAGTGATGGCCAGAGACTGCGGGCATGATACAAGTGATGGCCAGAGACTGCGGGCATGATACAAGTGATGGCCAGAGACTGCGGGCATGATACCAGTGATGGCCAGAGACTGCGGGCATGATACAAGTGATGGCCAGAGACTGCGGGCATGATACAAGTGATGGTCACAGACTGTGAACATATTACAATAGAGGGTCTGAGACTGCTGTCGTGACACAAGAGATGGTCTGAGACTGTGGACATGCCGTGGAAGACTGTTAGAGATTGGAAACTTACTTCAATAGAGAGACATAGACAGAAGAAACCTTATTCAAGATTTTAAGATATCGTTGCTATAACAAGGTGATAAGGAAACACAGATTAGTGTCTGCAGGGTCCGTCGTTCTAGAGGTAAGCCCTCCATACAGTGAAGAGGCGTCCCCAATCATGCGGGTGTGGTAAGGTCTGCCTTCATGGTCGTCTGAACTCAGGAAGTCACAATTTGCAAGGTCTGCAGGTTGGTGTTCAGAGGTTACAAGCTGGAGTTTAGCGGTTTTCCCCCTCTACACTTTTATCTTTAGAGCCACAAAAAAGAGAAGTTTTCCTTGTAACTCTGGAAAGGCTGTTGCCCCAGGGGCATTGCATCTGTACCAGAAGGGGGGAGTTCTCATGGATTCTGTTCCGACCTTTTTATGGTTCCTATGCAAAGAGATGTTTGGCCTATTCTGGACCCCAGGGGTCTCAAGTTTCTAAAATTACTGTTGAATTCACCAGCAGTTTCTGCATTTTGTTGAGGATTTCTTCTACAGGGTGTCACACAGATTTTTCCACCCGGCCCCCTTTTGTCCTTGTGGGGCTTTAAGTAGATGGGGTTCTCCCTTATTGTGTTTTTGGGTTTTGGGCATGTTGGCCTTGTTGCTTTGTTGTCCTTCCTTCATATTCAATACCTTGAGACATCCCAGGAAGTTATAAAACTAAAGTGTCCTGTAATGTACTCAAAAAAATGTATTTACAGGTAAGCCAAAAATTCTGATTTATTTATTTTTAATTCATCTTTACGTCCCTGTACAGGTTTATTTGAATGAAAATGTAGCAACTATTCAACATGATGATGGTCAGATATACAAAGAGCACCCAGAAATCCCAATGGAGATGAAGAGTGACGGGAATCGTATGACTGAACAAATTTTACAGCTCACTCTGGAGATCATCTACCTGCTAACTGGAGAGGTGAGGAGGATTCTGTTTTTCTAAGGTTTGTGTATAACCATTTTTTAATTTTATTTTGGAAGGAGTAGGGAGGGTATAACACCCCTCCATGTTGATTTTTGCTGTTTTTTTTTTTCAATTCCTGTCCCAGACAGTTGTCCCTAGTGGAAGTTTCCCCCTACCGCTTGTTCCGAGGATAACTGTAAAATGTTGTATTTTCTTGTTCATTCTTGGGAACAAAGGTCACAGCACATATAGAGGGGTACATTCCCCAAACAAATACACCGATACTAAAAAAGAAGTTTTGCCTAGATATACTTTTTTAATAATAATAATTTTAAAAAAAATTGGAGTGTCACATAACATTATTCTTATAGTGATGAGCTCGGGCCTGTTCGGACTAGGGCCTGAACCCACATATGTGAGCCTGTTAGGAAGCTGTTACCTGTATGGGCCAATCATTTGCAGCCAGACATTAGCCGCATTAATACACATGGGTTCGGATCTTAGTATGAACATGCTCAAGCTCATCACGGATAATGATAATGCTCTGATCAAAAATAAAAACATACCTGCCCGGCAAGGTGAGGAGTGTTCTGGAAGGGTCACATCAAATGACATCAATCACTCTTATCTCTATTAATAAAATGCAAACCTGACCAGAGAGGTCAGGATTCTAGGACATTATTCAAATCCAGGTTAGCATATCCAGGTCTCTTTGTCCCCAGGAAACTCCAGAAGGTATCAGCAGAGTTGTGTCTAATACAATTACTGGTTTGACAGGGTTACTGTAACAAAGGGCACAACTTGAAAGCAATAAAGAACCAGTGCTGGACGGCTGCACTCCTTTGAAGTGATCTTTATTGAACCGACATAAAATCCAGGATCCATACATTATTCCAAAACCAATAGGTATAGTACAAAAAGGCTTACGCGTTTCACACCATTGTGTGTAGGTGCTTAATCATAGCCTGGGCATAACTTACCAGAGTATCAGGATGACAGTTTTTAACCTCTTGCAGATCAGCAGTTTAACCTTTACTGCTGGCCAGCAGCTTTGTTGTTCCCCCATGACGTACCCGTGCGTACTCTGGGAACTTCATTGCTTACAGGCTTGCACCCCCTGCTTCTCGTGCTGTGGTTGGTCACAGTACAAGTTTGTCAGCAGGCTCACAGCCAATGATTTTGGCTGTGAACCTGCGGATGGCTGTGGCCAATCACAGCACAGAGAGCTGACAGAGGAAGCAGAACCAGCCAGATCTGGCTTGTGTGTTTACTAATATCACTTATTGTTCAGAGCTGAGGTTAGGAGGCAAAGCCAGCCAGTCTGCAAGTAAAATCAGCACACATATACTTGCTAGGCACACATTTAACCCTTTGTTTGCCCTCCTGAGCACCCCTGTCACCCAGTGTTAGTAGTACAGTGATAGTGTACAGTATTATCCTTGATCACTGTATTGGTGTCACTAGTGATGTCAGATAGTGTCAGTGTTCCTCCCAGCCAGTGTCAGTTAATGCCAGTCTCTGATTGTCACACTATAGGTCACTGATCACCACCGTTACTAGTATAGTGTCTGTCAGGGTCCGTGTCCTGCTCACAGTCAGAACTATACTAGCATCCCCAATAGTATAGTGTCCCCATAAACTCAGTGTTAGATGTGGGATTTTTTTTTTTACCATAGGCATGTAGCAGAATACATCTTGACCTACATTTTTGAAGAAATTTGATTTTATTGGCTATGTTTTATAACCAAAAGTAGAAAATGTTTTTTCTGTTTTTTTTTTCAATATTTTTGGTCTTTTTTAGTTTATATAATAAAAAATAAAACACCTAGTGGTAATCAAATGCCCCCAAAAGAACGCTCTTTTTTGTGTGGGAAAAATGATATAAATTCCATTTGGGTACCGTGTTGCATGACCGAGCAATTGCCAGTTTAAGTTGCACAATGCTGAGTAGCAAAAAATGGCCTGGTCATGAAGGGGGTAAAACCTTCCAGAGGGCAAGTGGTTCATTTGTACAATTGGAGAAAACAAAATGATATTAAAATGAACCTGAACAATGCATACTACGCATTTTGATAAGATCAAGGCATGAACAGAAAAATTCAAGACCAGCTGTCCCTATTGTTGGCAATTGAAGTAAGAAATTACAATAATGAAGCAATAGGAAGGCTTGGGAGGGAACAAGAGGTGAGGACCAACTTGGCTTTTACAGAAAAGTTAGATTTTTCTAAAATTTCACCTGAATTCTACACTATATGGTTAAATGTATGTGGGCACCCCTTCATGCTGAGTTCAGGTGTTTCCAGTGATGGGCATTGTTAATAAAGGATTCATGGTTCAATGGGTTTTATTGTGGAGGAACATGAGTGAACCTGATCTCAACCCTACTGAACACCTTTGGAATGAATGTGAACATTGCAAAGTCTTCTCAATGTCAGTGCCTGACCTGACAAATGCTGTTTTGGTTCAACGAGCACAACTTCCCAAAGACACACCCCATAATCTTGTGGAAAGGCCTCCCAGAAAAGTAGAGGCTGCTATACCCTCAAGGAGAGAGAGGGAGGCTACTGCATAATAACCATTTGCTGACTGCCCCACACAGACACACTGCTGCAGGGTGGGCGCTCTGCGCTGGATCACGTATCTGACACGTGATCAGCAATTCTGGGTACGGGGCACAAGCACCTACCTGCCGCCCTTGCCATGCTGTGATTTGTTACAGCACAACCCGATCAGTGGGTGCCGGCCAATGATCGCTGGCACCCGCTGATCAGCTCTGTCATTCAGGGAAGAGAGCTCTTTATTGTTAACACAGAGCTATGAACACTGACAGACGCTCTAACGTATAACACGCACAGTAAACATTATTAGGCACAAATTTAACTCCTTGATGACCCCTAGATGTTAACCCCTTCCCAGCCAGTGTCATTAGCATTGATCACTGTGTTAGTGTCTCTATTGATGTCAGTGTCAGTGTGGGGGTTAGTGTAACCCCCACCCAGCGTCAGCTAGTGTCAGATTGACCGCCACACTATCACGGTCCCACTCTTAAGTTGCTGATCGCCAGCATTACTAGTATAAAAAAAAATAATACCAGTGTATATATACCATAGTTTGTAGATGCTATAACTTTCAGGCAAACCGATTACTGTACACTTATTAGGATTTCTTTTCCAAATGACATGTAACAGAATACATTTTGGCCTAAATAAATGAATAAATTACATTTTTTAATTTTTTTTTAATTGGATGTTTTATAGCAAAAAATAAAAATATATATATATTTTTTTTTTTGGTTTATATATTAAAAAACAACAAAAAAACAGTGGTGATCAAATACAACCAAAAGAAAGCTCTATTTGTGCGAAAACATTTAAATAAACTTTGTTTGGGTACAGTGTTGCATGACCGAGCAATTGCCAATTAAAATAGCGCAGTGCTAAGCAGCAAAAAATAGCCTGGTCATGAAGGGGGTAAAACCTTCCGGAGCTGAGGTGGTTAATGCCAATGTAAGTGGATATTCTTGTATTGGTAAGTGACATGAATCTATCGCTTAATACACAGGACTACATGGTAGTGAAGAAGATATCTGGTGACATTGCGACATCCCCCCATCACCTCAAGGAAAAGCCATATCCTCCCTCTCTTATACTTGAGAGAAATGGCAAGAAAGTACTAGAGGTCATCAAAAAGATCGTTGAGCTGCTGACTGGAGAGGTGAGTGATGTCGGGAGCTATGGGATGTTATCCAGTACTGTTTAAAGTTCGGAATTGGTGGGGTTGTGGCAGCAATACTGTGGCAGAGTAAAGCTAACCTGTCTTGGTTCTGTAGGTGGAAGATGTTTCAGAGAATGTCCACCATCATGATAAAGATCACTGTGATGGAGACCCAAGCTCTTTGGGTAAGATACATTTTTCAGTTGCTGTCCAGTCAGTGTTAGGTCAGCATGTTTGTTTGATAAAACTTTACTGTATAATAATATCTTCTACTCACAAAGGTTGTTTGCAATACAACACAATCACATAAAATCAGGGTGGATTCGATTTAAATCAAGTCGATTTTAAACCATAATTTTTTAAAGGGCAACTGTCATCTCTGTCCCGCAGCAGCTCCTCCTCTGATCCTCTGTTGACTCACCGACAGTCCCATTCACTTTAATGGGACGACTGGTGATGATGCCGTGACACAACAAGGTGAGGGACGTGGTGGCAGCAGATGAGTGGATGCCCGCTAACAGGCACTGCCATGATGGATCTGAAATGACAGGTGCTCTTTATATGTAAGGACATATTCTTGCTGGTAGTTAGAATCTTTAATATTTGCAAACAAAATGAAGGTTTCCTATTTAGAATAATAAGCTGTCAGGTTAGTAAAACAGCGATATCAGAAACAATGAAATCATACAGTTTCTAGTCTACATAGATTTGGGATAAAGGAATATTCCTGAACTTTGTTTTATCTCATGGTTACTGTGAAATTGTGTGAGTGCATCAATTCAGTTCATGTTATCTCAGCTTGCAGAGCTTGGATTCATTGAATTAGTTTACCAAAAATGTAAATATTGCAGAATATACAGCCTCATGCTACATAACTAAGCTCCATTTCATGTTGATAGATAGATAGATAGATAGATATATTTTTACTCCAAAAGCATTTTTATTAAAATTTAAAAAATCATCGATTTTTATCCACCCTGCATAAAATCCACACTAGACAAGACCTGCTTGACCATCTGGATATGGAAGAGGGTCTGCCCTTTAAGTGCATCAACCAGGATTCAGCTTAAAGTGATTGTCAACCCGTGACAACCACTTTAACCTACAGGTAAGCCTATAATAAGGCTTACCTGTAGATTCCCTGCATATCTCTCAAACCTGCACGGTTTAGGAGATATACAGTTTACTACGATGTGCCCACGTCATCGGGCACATGCGCAATGAAGAAATGACCTCCGTGCTGTTCCTTCACTGTGATCGGGCTGTGACTGGCTGCTCCCGTGTGCATGCGCGGGAGTGACGTCACGCGACTCCGGCCAGTCACAGAGCCGGAGATCGCAGCCCCGGACGGAAGAGGGGCAGAAGATGGATGCTGTCTGGAGCGGGGACATCGCTGGCTTCCAATGCAGGTAAGTGGCACATAATGCGATGCATACTAGTCCATTATGCTTTTACATTGCAGGGTAACATAGAGGAAGTAAACCCCATCAGGGGTGTGCAGCAGCCCTCCTAATACTTATCTGAGGTCCCTCTGTCCAGCGATGTCCACGAATGTCTCAGCCATCTGAGATTCTCCCTCCTGATTGGCTGAGACACAGCAGCTGCGCCTTTGGCTCCTGCTGCTGTCAATCAAAGTCAGCTAGCCAATCAGAAGAGAGAAGGGACGGGACCAGGTTGGGGCTCTGTGTCTGAATGGACACAGGGAGCTGTAACTCGGCTCGGATGCCCCCATAGCAAGCTGCTGGCTGTGGGGGCACTCAACTGGAGGGAGGGGCCAGGATCACAGAACAGGGACCCGAGAAGAGGAGGATCTGGGCTGCTCTGTGCAAATCCACTGCAACAGGGCAGGTAAGTATAACATGTTTGTTATTTTTATAGGAAAACAATACTTTACAATCACTCTAACTACTTGCTGACGGCGACAAAGTGGCTTGATATCGCAAACCGCCGTCATACGACGGCGGCTGCGAGATCGTGCACTGTGAGCGCGCGCACGCCACCGGAAGCGCACCAGCGCGCTCACTATGTTCGGGGGGGGCCAGGGAGCGGGTGCGGCGGACTCGATCGCCGTCGGCTACCCGCGATGCCACCCCGCACTGAAAGAACAGAGGTTCGTGTAAGTAAACACGGACCTCTGTTCTGTGAGAGGGGGAAGGGCTGTGATCACAGCCTTCCTCTACATGGAAGCTGTGATCACTTCCCTTCCCCTGCTAGGGCAGCCCACACACAGTTAGAACACGCCCAGGGAACACAGTTAACCCTTAGAGCGCCCCCTGCAGGGTAACCCCTTTACTGCCAATGGCATTTACACAGTAATCAGTGCATTTTTATAGCACTGATCGCTGTATAAATGCCAATGGTCCCAAAAAAGTGTCAAAATGGTCCGACATGTCTGCCCCAATATTGCAGTACCGCTAAAAATCGCAGATCGCCGCCATTACTAGTAAAAAATAAATAAAAACCCCAGAAATTAATTCTCATCATCCGTAAACGTGGCCACTTTTGCGCAAACCAATCAATAAACACCAATTGCGATATTTTTTTTTTTTTTTTTATCACAAATATGAGGAAGAATATAAATCGGCCAAAACCGATGAAAAAAAATGCTTTTTAGTATTTTTTTTTTTTTTTTGGATTTGTATTTTAGCAAAAAGTAAGAAATTTGTGTTTTTTTGCAAAATTGTCGCTCTTCTTTTGTTTATAGCGGCGATCAGAAATGACGCAGCGATGATCAAATACTACCAAAAGAAAGCTCTATTTGTGGGAAAAAATTTTGTTTGGGTACAACGTCTCACGTCCGCGCAATTGTCAGTTAAAGCGACGCAGTGCCGAATCGCAAAAAGTGCTCTGGTCCTAAAGTGTGAAATCCTTCCGGGGCTGAAGTGGTTAAAGTAGCGCAGTGCTGAATGGCAAAAAATGCTGTGGTCATGAAGGAGGTAAAACCTTCTTTAGGTCAAGTGGTTACGACAAGCATTTTAGTTTGGTCTGAGTCTTTCTGGTTTGAACTTGCATGAATTCTTCACTGCTCTAAACTATCATATTAAACTTTCACGTTTTCTTAACAGATGGCTCTGAAGCCGGAAACCTGACACTGTTACCCATATCAGAAGCCTCTAATGGATTTGTAACACAATATACAAAAATTGTTGATAAAGAAAGACTTTTGATTGAATGCAAGTTACAAAATAATACAACAGAAGAAGAAGCCAGTAACGGAGATTGTAGAGTTCTGACCCTAGCAAATAAGCAGACAGACACTGTTGGCACTCAAAGTGGAGATGATCTCCACTCACTTCAAGGTGCACAATCAGAAGCCACAAAGGGAACGCAGACTGAGTGGCCATCTACTTACATTTTGATGTACAACACAAATGATTTAAATATTCAAGCACCAGGGACTAAGATCAACACAGCTGTTAAGGTTTTTGAGAAAAAGTTGGCCAATTTTTCTGGACGAGGAACACACATGAATCCCTCACAAACCCCAAAATCTTTGACTGGTCGCTCTTGCAATCAGCAGATAGGCAGTCAGGAGGAGTACACTTGTGTTGAATGTAAGAAAACATTTGTTTGTAAATCACATCTTACAAAGCATCAACAAATGCACAAAGAAATATCTTCAAAAACTTTTTCCAGTTTTTCAAATCTTGATGGACATCAACCAGACCAACGAAACAATACGTTTTGGGTTGACTGCAATGATTCTGATTCAGAAGATCCAAGCCCTCAAAGAAAGCACAATGAAGAGAAAGTATGCCTGTCTTCTGATTCCATAAAAACTTTTGGGGGTACTTCCAATCTTGCTGAATGTGAAGTCAACATTCGGGACCATCAAGCTAGGAGCTACCATAATAGTGAACATCAAGTGGACACCTTGGAAGGTATTTTGGACTGCGGGCAGAACTTAGTCTGTAGCTCTGGTCTTGATAGACATCAAATAGTTAACCAAAAGAAAGACCGTGGAAAGGATTTTTCTTACAAATTGGACCTTGTGAGGCACCGAAAAATTCACAGCTGCGAAAAACTTTTTCTGTGTTCAGAATGTGGGAAGCGTTTCAGTCTAAAGTCAGCTCTCTTAAGGCACCAGATGATTCACACTGGAGAAAAGCCCTTTGCTTGTACCATGTGCGGGAAACGTTTCAATCAACGCTCTCATTACATCAGACACCAATTAAGCCATAGTGGCAAAAAGCCATTTACTTGCATGGATTGCAGCAAAAGCTTTATTCAAAAATCAGACCTTGTGAAACATCAAAAGGGACATAAAGGAATAAAATTGTCTTGCCCGGAATGCAGGAAAGAATTCTGCTCAAAAATGTTCCTTGTCAAACATCAGAAGAGTCACGGGGAGCCCAACAGGGCAGTCTGTTCCGAATGTGGGAAATGTTTTTCCCAAAAGTCTGCACTTGTGGTTCACCAGAGGATTCATACTGGGGAAAAACCATTTTCCTGTAATGACTGTGGGAAATTGTTCAATCGGAAGTCACTTCTAGTGAGACATCAGAGGATTCACACTGGGGAAAAGCCTTTTTCGTGCCCGGAGTGTGGGAAAAGTTTCACTCGTACCACAAATCTCGTCATACATCAGAGGGCCCACTCGGGGGAGAAGCCTTACTCTTGTCCCAAGTGTGCCAAATCTTTTAACAATAATGCCACTCTTCTTAAACATCAGAAAACCCATGGAGAGGATATGGAAGTTTTGTAAATGATATTGCAACTTTTGATCAACCTCCATATTTTCTCCTATCTGTTACTCCAGCAGGGCTCTCTCTCATTTACTGCTTAAAGTGGCTGTAAAGGGTATATAAGCCGATGTTGAGCTTTAAAGCACTTTTTACCCCAACATGCACTGATGTGAGAAAGTATCCTGTTCTTTTTTTATTGCTTCCTTTGTGTCTGCTAGTCCCCTTGCTTCCCTATTAAAAACTGACCACACTAAGCAGAAGAGCACATCGTGGTCAGTTCCCAGCTATGCTGGGAACTCTGTGTAATCTCCTCCAATGATCAGACTTGTTCTGACATGCCCCCATTGCACTGCTTCTCCTACCCCCAGCTCTTGTGCAGCTGAGAACAGAGGGAATGTATTTATATATATTTTTTTTATATCTATACAAAAATGTTTTGCCTTTCATTTCTTTTTTAAACTGAATGGGTTGTTTTACGAGGTGATCATTTACAATCACTTTAATATTCAATAAAAAAGTGATTAATTTTTATATATGTATTTGCAACATAATCAGATTGAAAGTGAAGCTCCAGGCTGGACAGCCCCTTTCTCTGTTTGTGAACCA
>BLSH010070484.1:378748-401536 GCA_018402905.1 Glandirana rugosa | reverse complement strand
AAATAAGAATAAAAAATAATACTTGTTTTAAGTTAATTTTAATTCTTATATGTGCTTTTTTCCTGTGGTCTTCGGGGCCGTGTCAGCACAGGTCCTCCTCCCCTTCTTCTTCTGGGTGCTGAATATTGCCATAATTAATCTCTGCATTATTCTCCTGTGAGTCCAGGGCCACCTGAAGACACCCCTAAAGGATGGGCCTATGATGTCCTGTGCTCACAGAAAGTGGGTTAAAAAATATTGGATGTCATACAATCTGCAACAGGACCAGCGTTGGATCACAAAATAGTCTGCGTGAGACGGCGCCAGAGAGGCGTTAAGTATTATAGCCATAACTTTTTTTTTTAATTATTGCATTTAAGAAAATGAATTTATTTTAATTGAATTTTGTTCATAATAAAAAATAAGAATAAAAGATGTCTATCATTTTATTTGTACAATAAAATAATTAATATATTGTAATTTGTTCAATATTTCCATTATTGAAATTCACTTTTAAATAATAAAATACAAATATATTCCTTCTGCGTGTTCACGGAAGAAAAAATGGTTATTTTTTATCTGTGCTGTGAAAAGACCAATAATCCTCCATACTCCTGTACACCAAAGTGTCATGATCCGTGCCTGCACTAACTGGTGAAAGAGTAGAAGTGGGGAGCTAAAATGAGTGACATAGTCTGTTATTGGGAGTCTCATTATTTTGACACCACCTATTTTAATAACATGTTTCAGACACCAGGGGAGGGCATGTGGTGCGTAGGTAGCATGCTGTCCTTTTGCTTTAAGAGGCAGGAAGGAGCCATCAAGGGTGATGACTGCAGCATGTGTTCTGATTTTGGCCATAAACCAAAAAAATTTGAGATACCTCAATTGAGATAGCTTGAATACCCCAATCTGTTATCCCAGCCGACTGGCCACAATATTTTCAGGTGCTGGTTGGGTTGAATACTGGCTCATCAGACCCATCAAAGACTACAACAAAATGGCAGCCTTCTGCACACTGCTTCAGCATATAGTGGGTTCCTCTTTAAAAAAAAAAAAAAAAAAATGATTTTGAACATACTAGGTATTGCAGGGTAGATGTGTTGTGTCTTAGGCACTTACTGGGGAGTATGTTTTCCACGTGGTGGGGGGAGCACCTGCACTCTTAAACCCACTCAAGCCCATCATAGGCTGGTTCCCTTAGGCTCTCTGATGCACCAATACAAGGAAGGCCCCAGGCCTTGCCTAACCAGCATTACCGGTAGTTCATTCCAAACCTTCCTCAGGTCTTATTGCAATGGACCCCAATAGCAGCCTCACCCAGCACATGTTTTTTTTCCCAAAAGACATTGCCATCTTGAGGTTAGGAGATGGATGAGCCCAAACAACAGCAGTTTTTTAACACTTTACTGAAACACCATTGATTTACATATTTACATTCCGTTATCTCAACAGTGACAGCTCATCCCTTCATTGGGGAGAACAGCAGAGGTGATGGCCTAGTCCAGGGGTCTCCAAACTTTCTAAACAAAGGGCAAGTTTATTGTCCTTCAGACTTTAGGGGCCTGGACTATAGCCAGCAGGAGTGGAAATTTATCCTGGATTCAGTGGGAACAAAGCCCCATACACACTATACAATTTTTTGTAGACTTTTGTCTTCAGATTTACCAAAACCATGTAGTATAAGGACGTGCCTGATTGCATGCAAAATTAAACTCTTACGATTTGACCTCATATTATATGGTTTTGGTAAATCTGAAGACAAAAGTCTACAGAGAATTGTATAGTGTGTATGGGGTTTAAATATCACTACATTTGGTATTAGGAGGAGGAATAGTGCCTAATTGTTGGGATAATTGGAAGGAATAGTGCCCCATTGTTGGTATTTTTGGTAGGAATAGTGTCCTTTGTTGGTATCATTGGGAGGAATAGTGTCCCATTGTCAGTATAATTGGAAGGAATAGTGCCCCATTGTTGGTATCATTGGAAGGAATAGTGCCCTATTGTTGGTATTATTGGGAGGAATAGTGCCCCATTGTTGGTATCATTGGGAGGAATAGTACCCCATCGTTGGTATCATTGGGAGGAATAGTGCCCCATTGTCGGTATCATTGGGAGGAATAGTGCCCCAATGTCGGTATCATTGGAGGGAATAGTGCTCCATTGTCGGTATCATTGGGAGGAATAGTGCCCCAATGTCGTTATCATTGGAGGGAATAGTGCCCCATTGTCTGTCTTTGGGATAAATAGTACCCCATCATTGATATCATTGAGAGGAATAGTGCCCCATTGTTATCATTGGAAAGAATAGTACCCCATAATTGGGAGGAACAGTGTCCCACTGTTGGTATCACTGGGAGGAATAGTCCCCCGTTGTTGGTATCATTGAGAGGAATAGTACCCCATAATTGGGAGGAACAGTACCACACTGTTTGATATAATTGGGAGGAATAGTACCCCATCATTGGTATCATTGGGAGGAATAGTGCCCCATTGTTGGTATCATTGAGAGGAATAGTGCCCCACTGTTGGTATCACTGGGAGGAATAGTGCCCCGGGGTTGGTATCATTTTGAGGAATAGTGCCCCATCATTGGTATCATTGGGAGCAATAGTGCCCTATTGTTGGTATCATTGGGAGGAATAGTACCCCATCATTGGGAGGAATAATGCCTCATTGTTGGCGTCTGTGGGAGGAATAGTACCCCATAATTTGGAGGAACAGTGCCCCACTGTTGCTCTCATTGGAAAGAATAGTGCCCCAATGTTGGTATCGTTGGAAGGAATAGTACTCCATAATTGGGAGGAACAGTGCCCCATTGTTTGATATCATTGGGACCATAATGCCCCACTGTTGGTATCATTGGGAAGAATAGTGCCCCATTGTTGGTATAATTGGGAGGAATAGTGCCCCATTGTTGGTATCATTGAAAGGAATAGTACCCCATCATTGGTATCATTGGGAAGAATAGTGCACCCTTGTTGGTATCATTAGGAGGAATAGTACACCATAATTGGGAGGAATAGTGCCCCACTGTTGGTATCATTGTGAGAAATAGTGCCCCACTGTTGGTATTATTGGGAGGAATAGTGCCCTATCGTTGGTATCATTGGGAGGAATAGTGCCCCACTGTGGGTATCATTGGAAGGAACAGTACCCCATCATTGTGAAGAATAGTGCCCCATTGTTGGTATCATTGGGAGGAATAGTGTCCCACTGTTGGTATCATTGGGAGGAATAGTACCCCATAATTGGGAGGAACAGTGCCTCACTGTTTCATATCATTGGGAGAAATTATGCCACATTGTTGGTATCATTGGGATGAATAGTACCCCATCATTGGTATCATTGGGAAGAATAGTGCCCTATTGTTGGTATCATTGGGAGGAATAGTACCCCATAATTGGGAGGAACAGTGACCTACTGTTTGATATCATTGGGAGGAATAGTGCCCCACTGTTGGTATCATTGGGAGGAATAGTGCCCTATTTTTGGTATCATTGGGAGAAATAGTGCTCCACTGTAGGTAACATTGGGAGGAATAGTACTCCATCATTGGTATCATTGGGAAGAATAGTGCCCCATTGTTGTTATCTTTGGGGGGAATAGAACCCCATAATTGGGAGGAACAGTGCCCTACTGTTTGATATAATTGGGAAGAATAGTGCCCCACTGTTGGTATCATTGGGAAGAATAGTGCCCCACTGTTGGTATCATTGGGAGAAATAGTGCCCTATCGTTAGTATCATTGGGAGGGATAGTGCCCCACTGTTGGTATCATTGGAAGGAATAGTACCCCATCATTGGGAACAATAGTGCCCCATCATTGGTATAATTGGGAGGAATAGTGCCCCACTATTGGTATCATTGGGAGGAATAGTGCCCCACTGTTGGTATCATTGGGAGGAATAGTCCCCAATCATTGATATCATTGAGAAGAATAGTGCCCCATTGATGGTATCATTGGGAGGAATAGTACCCCATAATTGGGAGGAACAGTGCCCCACGGAGGAATAGTGCTCCATTGTTGGTATAGTTGGGAAAAATGGTGCTCCACTGTTGTGATCATTGGGAAGAATAGTATCCCATCATTGGGAGGAATAGAGCCTCGTTGTTGGTGTCAGTGGGAGAAATGGTACCCCATTGTTGATGTTAGTTGGCAGAATTGTGTCTCGTATCAGTGAGAGGAATAGTGCCCCAAGGGCCCGATAAAGGCAAGCAAAGGGCCACATCCGACCCCTGGGCTGCAGTTTGGAGACCACTGACCTAGTCAATGAGCAGCCCATACCTTTAGATATTTGCCAGAGTCCAACATCCCATTACTCCCGCACTTCACTGCCTCCCACCCACCCAAAGAGGAAGCTCCCAGAAGCTAGAGCCTCAAAAAGCAGATCTTCGCATGCCTTGGCGCTTGCACTGCTTCCCAAAACCAACTCCCCAGGTGGTTTCCCACCAGCCTATTAATACAGAGTCCTCTTTCCTTAGATGGCACACACTGGCAGGGGCATGGCTGGCATTGTCTTACCATCAATTGTACACACCAATCTTTCCTTTGGGGACCTCTAGCAGCTTCTTCCACTTTCTACCCTTCACTTTAGAATCCCCAACCCTAACTATAGTAAGATCTAGTGGCTAATTTTGGGAACTACCCTGCACAGTCCTGTGCTCCTAACTTTCACATGTACTTGCCTTCCACTCCTTCCCCTGCTGTAACGATCACCTGAAGCAGCCCAGATTTGCTGTATTATTGAAGATTCACTCAGACAGCCTGCACTGCACTTTGTGGGAGAATACCCCATTGCCCCCCATAATGGGAAGTATTGGGTATTGCTCCAGACAGCAGTATGATTGAAAGGCAGGTGCATAGACCTTATACCCAACACAGTAACTTTAGAATTAAATTTGCTCACATCCTTGCTTTCCTAATGGCTTCTTATTGGCCAGTGTTTTCTTTGTGCAATATCCTAGCAATAAAGAATAATTGGTGATCTTGCCTCATAGGCTTGGAACAGATGTTATTGTTCAAGGTCAGACTGCACTTATGCAAGGAGCTGAGTGATGAGAAGATGCTATGGTCTACATGTGAGACCTGTGCATCTATTTACAGTTTTCATCTAGAGCAGTGGTCTCCAAACTGAGGCCCGTGGGCCAGAAGTGGCCCTTTTCTTGCTCTTATTTGGCCTATGGGGCACTATTCCCCCTACTGCCACCAACGATGTGGAACTATTCCTTCCACTGTCACCAACTATGGGGCATAATTCCTCCGACTTATATAAATGATTGGACACTATTCTTCCTACTGGCACCAATGATGGAGCACTATTCCTCCTTCCACTGACACCAACAATGGGACACCAATCCTTGCACTGACACCAAAGCTGGGGCACTATTCCTCCCACTGACACCGATGATGGAGCACTATTCCTCCCATTGACATTGACGATGGGGCACTATTCCTTCCACTGACACCGATGATGGGGCACTATTCCTCTCGCTGACACAGATGATGGAGCACTATTCCTCCCATTGACATCAATGATGGGGCACTATTCCTTCCACTGAGACCAATGATGGGGCACTATTCCTCCTACTGACACCAAAGATGGGGCACAATTCCTTCCACTGACACCAATGATGGGGCACTATTCCTCCCACTGAGACCAATGATGGGGCACCATTCCTCCTACTGACACCAAAGATGGGGCACTATCCCTCCCACTGACACGAATGAAGGGGAACAATTTCTCACCCTACAGACCACAGGCGGTAATTTTATTTTCTCCCAATGATCAACAATCTTTTGGCACTGTTTACTCTCATTGATGGCAGGACATTTTCTACTCACACTGGTCACAGTCCGCCACCAAGTAATCCTCCCTTCCTCAAAGTCTGAGGCAAGGGGTTACCCTTGCTGCTGCATTCCATATTGACAAAGGGGTTTGATGGGTGGCTTTACCTCTTTTTTTCCTGTCTTACCTGAAATATGCTTCTGCCATTGCTGACCTATTTATAAAACGATCACATAGTGGTAAAAACTATACACCAAATGTTCATATGATAAATATGAATATAAGGAATATAATATAATTTTACAGTATGCTAGGTCTGACCATACTAGAGGTAAAAAACAGACCCCTTGCTGAGTCGGTTTAGAAAAGGACAGGTGGTGCTTTTGTGATATTTATATCCATTTCACTTTTTCCTCCATCTATATTATCTATCCATCTTATATTATCTATATATACTGTGTGTGTATATATATATATATATATATATATATATATTATTATATCTTTTCATGTGACAACACTGAAGAAATGACACTTTGCTAAAATGTAAAGTACTGATTGTACAGCTTGTATAACAGTGTAAATTTGATGTCCCCTCAAAATAACTCAACACACAGCCATTCATGTCTAAACCGCTGGCAACAAAAGTGAGTACACCCCTAAGTGAAAATGTCCAAATTGGGCCCAAAGTATCAATAGTTTGTGTGGCCACCATTATTTTCCAGCACTACCTTAACCCTCTTGGGCATGGAGTTCACCAGAGCTTCACAGGTTGCCACTGGAGTCCTCTTTCACTCCTCCATGACGACATCACGGAGCTGGTAGATGTTAGAGACCTTGCGCTCCTCCACCTTCCGTTTGAGGATGCCCCACAGGTGCTTAATAGGGTTTAGGTCTGGAGACATGCTTGGCCAGTCCATCACCTTTACCCTCAGCTTCTTTAGCAAGGCAGTGGTTGTCTTTGAGGTGTGTTTGGGGTCGCCATCATGTTGGAATACTGTCCAGCGGCCCAGTCTCCGAAAGGAGGGGATCATGCTCTGCTTCAGTATGTCACAGTACATGTTGACAATCATGGTTCCTTCAATGAACTGTAGCTGCCCAGTTCCGGCGGTACTCATGCAGCCCCAGACCATTACACTTCCACCACCATGCTTGACTGTAGGCAAGACACACATGCTTGACACCATCTGAACCAAATATGTTTATCTTGCTCTCATCAGACCACAGGACATGGTTTCAGTAATCCATGTCCTTAGTCTGCTTGTCTTCAGTAAACTGTTTGCGGGCTTTCTTGTGCATTATCTTTAGAAGAGGTTTCCTTCTGGGATGAGAGCCATGCAGACCAATTTGATGCAGTGTACGGCGTATGGTCTGAGCACTGACAGGCTGACCCCCCACCCCTTCCACCTCTACAGCAATGCTGGCAGCACTCATACGTCTATTTCCCAAAGACAACCTCTGGATATGACGTTGAGCATGTGCACTCAACTTCTTTGGTCGACCATGATGAGGCCTGTCCTGAGTGGAACCTGTCCTGTTAAACCGCTGTATGGTCTTGGTCACCATGCTGCAACTTAGTTTCAGGGTCTTGGCAATCTTCTTATAGCCTATGCCATCTTTATGTAGAGCAACAATTCTTTTTTTCAGATCCTCAGAGAGTTCTTTGCCATGAGTTGCCATGCTGAACTTTCAGTGACCAGTATGAGAGAGTGAGAGCGATAATACCAAATGTAACACACCTTCTCCCCATTCACACCTGAGACCTTGTAACACTAATGAGTCACATGACACCGGGGAGGGAAAATTGCTAATTGGGCCCAATTTGGACTTTTTCACTTAGGGGTGTACTCACTTTTGTTGCCAGCGGTTTAGACATTAATGGCTGTGTATTGCGTTATTTTGAGGGGACAGCAAATTTACACTGTTATACAAGCTGTATACTCACTACTTTACATTGCAGCAACGTGTCATGTCTTCTGTGTTGTCACATGAAAAGATAGAATAAAATATTTACAAAAATGTGAGGGGTGTACTCACTTTTGTGAGATACTGTATATATATATATATATATATATACACAGTCAGGTCCATAAATATTGGGACATCAACACAATTTTAATGTTTTTGGCTCTACACCACCACAGTGGATTTGAAATGAAACAAACAAGATGTGCTTTAACTGCAGACTTTCAGCTTTAATTTGAGGGTATTTACAAATCAGGGGAACGGTGTAGGAATTACAACAGTTTGTATATGTGCCTCCCACTTTTTAAGGGACCAAAAGTAATGGGACAGATTAACAATCATAAATCAAACTTTCACTTTTTAATACTTGGTTGCAAATCCTTAGCAGTCAATTACAGCCTGAAGTCTGGAATGCATAGACATCACCAGACGCTGGGTTTCATCCCTGGTGATGCTCTGCCAGGCCTCTACTGCAACTGTCTTCAGTTCCTGCTTGTTCATGGGGCATTTTCCCTTCAGTTTTGTCTTCAGCAAGTGAAATGCATGCTCAATCGGATTCAGGTCAGGTGATTGACTTGGCCATTGCATAACATTCCACTTCTTTCCCTAAAAAAACTCTTTCGCAGTATGCTTCGGGTCATTGTCCATCTGCACTGTGAAGCGCCATCCAATGAGTTCTGAAGCATTTGGCTGAATATAAGCAGATAATATTGCCCAAAACACTTCAGAATTCATCCTGCTGCTTTTGTCAGCAGTCACATCATCAATAAATACAAGAGAACCAGTTCCATTGGCAGCCATACATGCCCACGCCATGACACTACCACCACCATGCTTCACTGATGAGGTGGTATGCTTTGGATCATGAGCAGTTGCTTTCCTTCTCCATACTCTTCTCTTCCCATCACTCTGGTACAAGTTGATCTTGGTCTCATCTGTCCATAGGATGTTGTACCAGAACTGTGAAGGCTTTTTTAGATGTTGTTTGGCAAACTCTAATCTGGCCTTCCTGTATTTGAGGCTCACCAATGGTTTACATCTTGTGGTGAACTCTCTGTATTCACTCTGGTGAAGTCTTCTCTTGATTGTTGACTTTGACACACACACACCTACTTCCTGGAGAGTGTTCTTGATCTGGCCAACTGTTGCGAAGGGTGTTTTCTTCACCAGGGAAAGAATTCTTCGGTCATCCACCACAGTTGTTTTCCATGGTCTTCCGGGTCTTTTGGTGTTGCTGAGCTCACTGGTGTGTTCTTTCTTTTTAAGGATGTTCCAAACAGTTGATTTGGCCACACCTAATGTTTTTGCTATCTCTCTGATGGGTTTGTTTTGTTTTTTTCAGGCTAATGATGGCTTGCTTCACTGATAGTGACAGCTCTTTGGATCTCATATTGAGAGTTGACAGCAACAGATTCCAAATGCAAATAGCACACTTGAAATGAACTCTGGACCTTTTATCTGCTCCTTGTAAATGGGATAATGAGGGAATAACACACACCTGGCCATGGAACAGCTGAGCAGCCAATTGTCCCATTACTTTTGGTCCCTTAAAAAGTGGGAGGCACATATATAAACTTGTAATTCCTACACCGTTCACCTGATTTGGATGTAAATACCCTCAAATTAAAGCTGAAAGTTTGCAGTTAAAGCACTTCTTGTTCGTTTCATTTCAAATCCATTGTGGTGGTGTATAGAGCCAAAAAGATTAGAATTGTGTCGATGTCCCAATATTTATGGACCTGACTGTATATTATATCTTTTCTCCATCCATTCAATTTCTATCTATCTGTTATATCTATATATCTGTCTGCCCATTCTTATGTATCTATTCTATCTATCCATCCTATTCGTATCTATCTATCTATTCTATATGTTATATCTGTTCTATTCGATCTATCTATCCTGTTCTAGTTATCTATTATAACTATTCTATTCTATCGATCTATTATATTTTATCTATCTATTCTATCTATCTGTTTGTTCTATTCATATCTATCTATCTATTATATCTATCTGTTATATCTGTTCTATCTATCTATTAATCTATTATATTCTATCTATCCTATTCCATTTATTATATTGATTCTATTCTATTCTGATTTATCTATCTATCTGTCCCATTCTTTTCTATCTATTCTAATTATCTATCTATCCATCATATTCTTATCTATCTTTCTATGTATCTATCTATCTGTCCTATACTTATCTATCTATTATATCTATCTGTTACATCTATTTTATATATGTATTATATTCTATCTATCTGTCCTATTTATTTTATTCTACTTATTATATATATTTTATTCTATCTATTAATTTATCTATTATATTCTATCTATCTGTCCTATTTATTTTATTCTACTTATTATATATATTATTCTATCTATTTATCTGTTATATTCTCTCTATCTGTCCTATTTATTTTATTATACTTATTATATATATTATTCTATCTATCTATTTATATATTATATTCTATCTATCTGTCCTATTTATTTTATTCTACCTTATATATATATATATATATTGTTATATGTATTCTATTTATTTATTCTATCTATCTCTATTCTGTCTGTTATAGTATATTTTATTATATCTATTCTATCTATTATATTCCAGCTATCTGTCCTATTTATTTTATTCCAACTCTATCTTTCAATGCTATGTAATCTATGTATCCCATCCTCCATCTCCTCAGTCTACTCTCTCTCTCCTCTCTCTATCATCTCTGATCTCTATCTCTCGCACATTCCAAATACAAAGCCTCCCGCGTGCATGAACGCGCCCTCTTTGGACCGCAGTCGGGCCTTGAAGCTTAGCGCGCCCGCACTGTGTTCCCGGCGGCGTGGGCGCGCACGTACGTACGTCGTGTAATGCTGGTCTCTGGAACTGTGGTCCAGATTTTGAGCACAACAAAGACAGGGTCGTGTGCAGGTCGGTGGCGGGCTCGTTCCTCTCAGTGTACAGAGGGTGAGGATGGGGATCGGTACAGGCTGGGGATGGAGGAGTCAGGCTGGGGGTGGTGTACAGTCTCTGCTCCTCTGTATTGGAACGTATGGTGATGGATGGAGATTGCCTGTAGAGTTCCATTAGCTGGTTCAAAGGTCATTCCACCCCAATTGGTATTTCGGGCACAGATTTTGGTTGCACTGGGCAAGATTTGGCCCCTGAATATCTACTATGTGCCTCTGTGCACATCTTCCATGTCAGAGGAGCTGACTTCACATAGATCCCAAAGTTGTGTGTTTTTATTTATTTTTGTTTTACTATTATTTTAGTAGAGGAAGTTCAGCCTTCATATAATGAATAGCCAGCTTCCTTTACACTCCCCCTTTCTCATATACACAGGTGGTCTCTGAACCGCTCTCCACATTTGCAGGTGCCTAACCAGACACCTGGGGCTGTGTGCATCCAATAACATACACAGCGCCTGGCAAGAACCACAGCTAAGTCTATGTTCACACCGGTGTGAATTGTAGCGGCAGGAATGTTCTGATTCCTGGTGTAGCTGGGCTAGGTCTGATCACCGTCCCAATTCACTATAATACCAGGTTGCTGGTGGTCGCAGCTAATCTGCACAGCCACTGATTCCTTGCAGTGATTAGCAGTGTGCATCCAATAGAGATCGCTGCAGGGAATCAGTGGCTGTGCAGAGAGCCGTGATTAGCTGCGACCACCAGCAACCTGGTATTATAGTGAATAGGGACGGTGGCCAGACCAAGCTGCTCAGAGCCACAGTAGGAATCAAGATTCCTGCCACTACAATTTGCTCCGGCCTAAATAGCTGGTGTGAATGTAGCTTTAAAGTGGATATAATCAGCCTCAGATGAAACACATCTTCCTACATAAGTTTTACATACATATTTGCTGTCTTCCCTTTCTACACCCCTTGTAAAGTGCAGATTGTGTTAGAAATATCTCTTAATGTTTCAGCAGTACATAGGAGTGGGTGGGGAGTCTGGACTTGCTGTGTGAGAACTGATTGGAGGAAAGGACACGCCCCCCTCCACATAGGCAGAGGAACGAAGGAACAAGCAGAGCTGTAGTCTGAATAAGCAAGCTCAGTGCTTATCTCCCGCTAAGACTTTTCACATTGAGGCAGTTTTCGGGCATTTTAGCACTAGTAATGGTGCCTGAAAAGCACCTCCCATTCATTGCAATGAGTGCTTTCACGCTGGGGCGGTGCGCATGCGGGACGTTAGAAAAAGTCCTGCACGCTGCATCTTTGGGGCGGGTTTGGAGCGCTATAAATAGCGCTGCAAAAATGTCCCTGCCCATGGAAATGAATGGGCAGCGCTTCCGAAGCATTTCGAAAGCCCTACAAAACGTGTGTGTGTTGTTTTTTTAAGGTTACATTGTCACGTGACCTTTAGAAAAAAAAAAAAGGCCCGCTAAAGCACTGCAAAAAACGACTGGCGCTTTAGCGCTGTTTTAGCGGTGCTTGAGTCTAAAAGGTGGCTAAGCACCCTCCCTGACACAAATTTCCAGCTGCTTTTATCTCATGTGTCGGAGAACTTGTCAGAAGTGACTCTGCTGAAAATAGAGGAACGAAGCACCAGAGAGAAACAACACTTAGAGCTTTGGAGAGAGACAAGTAAACACTGCAGAGATATGTATTTAGTTCAAATTTCATGAATGAGGTTTACAACCACTTTAAGCTGGTTATAGAAGGTTCAAATCTCAGCCGGTTCAGCAGGGACCGGCCAAGATTCAAAACAAGTATTGGCAGGCTGATTGTACCCAAGTTGATCAAGCGATTTCAAAAGAAAATCGCACCATCTATGGCTGGCTTTAGTGTTTAGGCATGGGGGTTGTATATGTACTGGGGAGTTTTCTTATTATTTATTTTATTTCAGGTACTTTTATAGCGCCGTCAATTTATGCAGCGCTTTACATATACATTGTACATTCACATCAGTCCCTACCCTCAAGGAGCTTACAATTTAGGGTATTTACCTTAACCTCTTCATGCTGGCCAAACTAATATATGCGGCCCTGTGTAAAACACTGCGCTGAGAGCGCGGTATTGGGCAGTTACTGGAAAGCTGTATACAACTGGTTGTTGGAAGGTTTAGTGGCTCTTTCCGAAAACTGGCCCTTGTATGTGTGCATGTGCTGGTATGCATGTGAGGTGGGGACCTTAGATTGTAAACTCCTTGAGGATAGATACTGATGTGAATATACAGTATGTATAGGGCTGTGTAAATTGCCAGCACTATATAAATACCTGTTATAAAATAATAAGATATAACGTTTTCATCAGTCAACCATCAAACATCCAGTTTTTTTAATAAGATCAGATGTATTATTCATTTTCTTTTTCTCTTTGATTTGCTCTTCCTGTGGTGTATTCTTCTATAGTTCCTTCAGTGAACACAGCATGGATTGTCTCCAGTATACGGACCAATTCTCTGACCTGGAGGAAAAAGACAAGGGATTGGATTCATTGTCCGGAAGGATCCTAAAAATCACTATGGAAATCGTCTACCTCCTGACTGGCCAGGTAAGAAATTCTGGGAGATTCATAAATAGAACCAAATATACACTATATTACCAAAAGCATTGGCACGCCTGCCTTTAAACACACATGAACTTTAATGGCATACCAATCTTAGACTGTAGGGTTCAATATTGAGTTGGCCCACCTTTTGCAGCTATAACTGTCCACAAGGTTTAGGAGTGTGTCTATGGGAATATTTTTCCAGAAGCGTATTTGTTAGGCCAGGCACTGATGTTGGACAAAAATTGCAGTTGAAGTGTTGCACTTAGAATACTCCTAAATACATATGTGAATACAATGCAAAAACACAAAGTGAAAAAATATATAAATATAAACAGTTCATTCAGGTCCATATGAGTGATGCTGCTCTATTGGTTTATCAAAATAGTGCAGCAAATTGATCTACCTCCTTAACCGCTTGCCGACGGCTGATCGGCAAATGACAGCGACAGAGTGGCTCTGTAACGTGAAACGCCGTCATATGACGGCGGCCGCGAGACAGAGCCTAGTGAGCACGCGCGCGCCGCCGGAGGCGCGCCTGCGCGCTTACTGTGTTCGGGGAGGGCCAGGGAGCGGGTGCGGCGGCTTCGATTGCCGCCGGCTACCCGCGATGGCCCCCCCGGAGTGAAGGAACGGAGGTCCGTGTATGTAAACACGGACCTCCGTTCTGTGAAGGGGGAAGGGCTGTGATCACTGCCTTCCTGTACATGGAGGCTGTGACCACTTCCCTTCCCCAGCTAGGGCAGTCCCCCCACAGTAAGAACACGCCCAGGGAACACAGTTAACCCTTAGAGCGCCCCCTGCAGGTTAACCCCTTCACTGCCAATGGCATTTACACAGTAATCAGTGCATTTTTATAGCACTGATCGCTGTATAAATGCCAATGGTCCCAAAAAAGTGTCAAAATGGTCCGTCATGTCCGCTGAAATATCGCAGTACCGCTAAAAATCGCAGATCGCCGCTATTACTAGTAAAAAAAAAATAAAAACCCCAAAAATGAATTCTCATCATCCGTAAACGCGGCCACTTTTGCGCAAACCAATCAATAAACGCCGATTGCGATTTTTTTTTTTTTTTTTTTTTTTTATCGCAAATATGAGGAAGAATATAAATCGGCCAAAAACGGTGAAAAAAAAAGTTTTTTTATATATATTTTTTTTTTTGATTTGTATTTTAGCAAAAAGTAAGAAATTTGTTTTTTTTTGCAAAATTGTCGCTCTTCTTTTGTTTATAGTGGCGATCAGAAATGACGCAGAGGTGATCAAATACCACCAAAAGAAAGCTCTGTTTGTGGGAAAAAAAGGACGCAAATTTCGTTTGGGTACAACGTCGCACGACCGCGCAATTGTCAGTTAAAGCGACGCAGCGCCGAATCGCAAGAAGGGCTCCGGTCCTAAAGCTGGAAATCCTTCCGGGGCTGAAGTGGTTAAAATGCTCATATATCCTTATATTTACGATTGCCACCATGAACAGAAAAAAACATTGTGATAATTTCCACCATCATGCTAGTTATGCGCTTACCCCCAGCTATTGATCTCTTATTACAGGAGATCAAAAGAAGCCTGTGTGTGCATCCTCTCGGGATTATGGCATTATTCCAGCATGGAGCCTGAAAGACCTCCAAGGTTGTGTCCGGACGTACACTATCCTCAGTCACCAGTTGAGGGAATGGAGTATACCAAAAAGGAAAAGGCTTCCCATAGCATAATACAGTAAAAGCAAACCATGTTTTATTAAAAAGTATTGCACTTACAATTATGTAGAGAGTTCAGGCATATCATGTCAAATATACATCCTATCAAATCCAAATATCCAGAAAGTTGCGGTGTATAGAAATGGAGCCGTAACCCGACCGTTTTGGTCGCTATTGGACTTCTTCCCGGGGTATCAGCGTCCATTCTCCACCACTGCTTTATATAATAAGAAAAGAAGATCCGTTCCCGTATGTTTGTGGGCACTTCTGGGTAGAGCCAAGCCTCGTTTTCACCTCATTATGTCATTGTAGGAGAGGAAGACCAAGACTCTCTCTCATCTAGCTGATCGTTCAATGGGTTATGAGATTTTGTGCGCTGAAGCCTCAGTATGAGAGTGTCAAGTGTCCTCCTATTGGAGAAAGACTAAACTACAAGTCTCACTCTCACTGGGCTTGTCTATCATTGGGCCATGTGTTCATATGTTAGTTAAGAACTGCTGATTAGTAATAGGAGAGCGTCCCTCCTACTCGTGACATTATGGGGATGACATATACGGCCAAAAACCCATCCCTGTACACAACACCAGAGATGATGCCATTGGTTAAAAAGCCATTATTCCTCCCTGCAAACAGAAGTATCTTATGTGTTCCAGTGTCCCCATACGAATTTAACCACTTCCTTACCGCCGTATTCAGAATGATGGCCGAGAAGTGGTTGAGTTATCCTGACTGGGCGTCATATGATGCCCAGCAGGATAACATCCCGGCGCATGTTGTTGTGTATAGGGATGGGTTTTTGGCCGTATATGTCATCCCCATAACGTCACGAGTAGGACTGACGCATACCTATTACTAATGAGCAGTTCTTAACTAACATATGAACACATGGCCCAATGATAGACAAGCCCAGTGAGAGTGAGACTTGTAGTGTAGTCTTTCTCCAATAGGAGGATACTCTAATACTGAGGCTTCAGCACACAAAATCTCATAACCCATTGAACGATCAGCTAGATTAGAGAGAGTCTTGGTCTTCCTCTCCTACAATGACATGATGAGGTGAAAACGAGGCTTGGCTTTACCCAGAAGTGCCCACAAACATACGGGAACGTGTCTCATTTTCTTATTCTATAAAGCGGTGGTGCAGAATGGACGCTTATACCCCGGGAAGAATTCCAATAGCTACAAAACCGGTTGGGTTACAGCTCCAGCTCTATACATCACGACTTTCTGGACATTTGGATTTTATGGGATGTATATTTGACATGATATGCCTGAACTCTCTACTTAATTGTAAGTGCAATACTTTTTAATAAAACACTGTTTGTTTTTGCTCTATTACGCTAAGGGAAGCCTTTTTTCTTTTTGGTATACTCCATTCCCTCGACAGGTGACTGAGGATAGTGTACGTCCGGACACAACCTTGGAGGTCTTTCAGGCTCCATGCTGGAATAATGTCATAATCCCGGGAGGATGCACACACACAGGCTTCTTTTGATCTTCTGTAATAACAGATCAATAGCTGGGGGTAAGTGCATAACTAGCACGATGGTGGAAATTATCACAATGTTTTTTTCTGTTCACGGTGACAATCGTAAATATACGGATATATGAGCACTTTAAGGAGGAAGATCAATTTGCTGCACTATTTTGATTAACCAATATAGCGGCATCACTCATATGGACCTGAATGAACTGTTTATATTTATATATTTTTTCACTTTGTGTTTTTGTATTGTATTCACATATGCACTAGCACTTTAATGTATTTAGGAGCACAACACTTCAACCACAATTTTGTCTGTTTGTACCTATATCTTACAAATAGTGTTGCAGCTACACTAGGTCTTGTTTTACTCATCTTTTTGTCTTAGTATTTTCACAAGCGCAATATTTCCTCAGTTTTTAATTACTGATGTTGGACAAGAAGGCCTGGCTCGCAGTCTCCACTCTAATTTATCCCAAAGGTGTTCTATCAGGTTGAGGTCAGAACTCTGTGCAGGCCAGTCAAGTTACTCCACCCCAAACTCATTCATCCATGTCTTTATGGACCTTGCTTTGTGCACTGGTGTGCACTCATGTTGGAACAGGAAGGGGCCATCCCCAAACTGTTCACACAAAGTTGGGAGCATAAAATTGTCCAAAATGTCTTGGTATGCTGACGCCATAAGAGTTCCCTTCACTGGAACTAAGGGACCAAGCCCAACCCCCGAAAAACAACCCCGCATTATAATCCACCAAATGATTTTGAAGGGGTGGCCCAATACTTTTGGCAATATAGTGTGGATGAGCGAATTTGGGTTGGAGGAACTTGACTGGCTTGCACAGAGTCCTGACCTCAACCCGATAGAACACCTTTGGGATGAATTAGAGCGGAGACTGTGAGCCAGGCCTTCTGGTCCACATCAGTGCCTGACCTCACAAACGCGCTTCTGGTAGAATGATCGAACATTCCCATAGACGCACTCCTAAACCTTACTCTTTCACATTGAAGGCCTTAAGCCTCGCACACACGGGACGATGATCTTATACAACAGGTTGTACTAACGACCATTGTATGCGATATCGATCGTTCGTATGCGCGATTAGAACAGCCGAACATACGACGGTCATACAAGGGAGTTGTATGAGCAAACTAGAAAACTTGGTTGTACTAACAAGCGCTCAGACGACCGTTGTATCGTGTATACAGAGCAGTTGGTACAACAAGTTGTATTGTGCAAAACACGCATGCTCAGAAGTCGGGAACGGCCGGATGCTAATTACATGCACCTGAACGTTCTTTCTGTGCTCGTACGATCATGTACTGCAGTCAGTATGCAAGTTACATTATGCAACATACGATTTGAGACGATCGTACGTACGATCGTCATCCCGTGTGTACGAGGCATTAGACTGCACATATGAACGTGTGTCAATCTACAGGAATACATCATGGTGAAGAAGTACAGTGACCCCAGTGTCCCTGAAGGGATCAGCTTGGATCATCTGCCTCCGACAAGTGAGACCATCAACAATGCCAAGATTCTAGAACTCACTAACCACATGATTCAACTGCTGACTGGAGAGGTGAGCACCATGGAAGGTTCCAGACATCGTGATGACTAAGTAGTTTGCATGCTCACTTTACATTTTTTCCACACTCCGAAAAAAGTTCTGTTTAATTTCTGTTAAACAAGGACTTGGAAGATCAAATATAAAATAGATAATGTGCTTATAAAAATATTATAATAAATGAACAAGAAAAACTTTATTTGGAGTAATTTTTTTTTCTATAAAGTTCCCTGTGTGATTTCTCAGCAAACAGTCCCAGATTACTGCAGGGCACCACCATCAGTGCAGCTACTACACTACCTATGCGGCCATCCCTCACATGTATTATATCACATTGAGCAGTAAACTGTTGACTAGCCAGTTGCTCCTCCTATGTTTTTCTCCTTGCACTGACGTACATCAAGACTGCTTTACTTTACAGTGAGCTGCTGTTGAGATATGCAGGGTATAATTTGAGAAACTTTAATCTGATGATAGGGTCTCTTTTAATACCGATCTTCTAAAACTGTAGAGTGCAAAATCTGGGACAGCTTCTAGTTTTCTATTTGTTTTAAGAAAGAAATTGTGTTCTCTTCTGTCAATCCCCCCCCCCCCCGGGAGAAGACAGTGATAATTGCTAGAAGCCGCTAGTGGTAATTGCAAGCAAAATCCTGCAGGCTGGTTGTACCCAAATCAATAAGTCTATCAACTTGGTACATTCAGCCTGCCCATACATGGTCCAAATCTTAGCCAGTTGCGACTCATACCGTCTATGGGCCGGCCTTAGTCTGGCTGGAGGACATCACAGGGATTGTAAAGTCTCATGGTTTTTCACCTTAATGCATTTTATGCATTGATGTAAAAAACCTTCTTTGCTAAAGCTGCCCCCAGACCCCCCCCCCCTTTTTTCTTACCTGAACCCACCCATACCAACGATGTGCACAAGCCCAGCGGCTCCAGCCGCTGTCTCTGTCCTCATTGGATAGATTGAAAGCAGCAGGAGCCATTGGCTCCCGCTGCTGTCAATCAAATGCCGTAACACAGGAGCAGTGGGTCGGGGCTGAGTCCCGCTTTCTATGTCAATAGACGCAGCAGCAGAACTCGTAAGTGCGCCTGCACGGGTGCCCCCCATGGAAATCGCCTCTCTGTGCGGTCACCCGATGAAGGGGCGGGGAGGAGCACCGGCAGGGCCCTTGCACAGGGCAGGTAAGTATAACATGTTTGTTATTTTTATTTGAAAAGAAATGTGAACCTTTACAATCACTTAGCTTTTTCTGCCCCAGCCTGACTGTCCCTGGCCCACCCCCTTTTATTCATTGGCTTTCATTTCTTTTTATCATGGGGCTTTGGCATCAATTGTGGGCAAAACCTAGGGTGGCCTATATGCAGATGCAGCCTTCCTAGGAACGCCCACTCCTCCAGAGTGACATCCACCCACCAAGGCATTTGCATCAACTGTTTATCTCATGACATCTTTAAAATGTTGGCTTTCCTGGGGACAGGGGTCAGCATGACAGATAGAGGGGTGAATCTGGGTCTATGTAGGGTTGGGCCTAACCATTGCACACTCCAAAATTTGAAAAATAATGTTTTGCCTTTGCATACACTGATCATGTCATTTATTGCTCCAGGTCCCTCTCAAACATGAAAATGTTGCAGTTTTCTTCACCGCGGATGAATGGGAGTATTATAACGAGCACAAACACCTCTACAGTGACACCCCTATAGCAGCTACAGCAACTCCGCGATTGGAGCGATTACAACGTAAGTCTTCATGGGTTAAGGGAAGCAGTCAGAAGCTGGTTAAGGTTACTCCTGCAAAACTGGAGAGAAGAAATATCACTTATGTAAGATGTAGATGTGCTTTACTACTGTCTTCAGTAAATTTTAGCGTACAGTGCCTTGAAAAAGTATTCATACCCCCTTGAAATTTTCCACATTTTGTTATGTTACAACCAAACACGTAAATGTATTTTATTGGGATTTTATTTGATAAGCCAACACAAAGTGGCACATAATTGTGAAGTGGAAGGAAGCTGATAAATGGTTTTTAATTTTTTTTTTTTTTACAAGTAAAATATTCGAAAAGTGTGGTGTGCATTCGTATTCAGCCCCCTGAGTCAATACTTTGTAGAACCACCTTTTGCTGCATTTACAGCTGCAAGTCTCTTTGGGTATGTCTCTACCAGCTTTACACATCTAGAGAGGACATTTTTGCCCAGTCTTCTTTGCAAATTAGCTCAAGCTTTGTCAGTCTGTGAAAAGCAATTTTCAAGTCTTGCCACAGATTCTCAATTGGATTTAGGTTTAGACTTTGACTGGGCCATTCTAACACAGGAATATGCTTTTATCTAAACCATTCCATTGTAGATTTGGCTGTGTGTTTAGGGACACTGTCCTGCTGGAAGGTGAACCTCCACCCCAGTCAAGTCTTTTGCAGACTCTTAACAGGTTGTCTTCTAAGATTGCCCTGTATTTGGCTCCATTCATCTTCCCATCTACTCTAACCAGTTTCCCTGTCTCTGCTGAAGAAAAGCATCCCCACAACATAATGATGCCACCACCATGTTTCACAGTGGGGATGGTGTGTTCAGGGTGATGCGCAGGCTTAGTTTTCCGCCACACATAGCATTTTGCTGTTGGGCCAAAAAGTTACATTTTGGTCTCATCTGACCAGAGCACCTTCTTTCACATGCTTGCTGTGTCCTCCACATGGCTTCTCACAAACTGCAAAAGGAACTTCATATGGCTTTCTTTCAACAATGGCTTTCTTCTTGTCACTCTTCCATAAAGCAAGTTCATCAAAAGGAAAACACTGCTCTAACCTGTGCAGTAATCTTAAAGGAAAGTCTTATGGTGCAAACACCCACCTTCTCACAGGTGCTCTGACTCAGTGTCCTCCACTCACTCCAACATGTCCATAGAAATGAAAATTGAATGAGGAGTTGGCACTTCTGCGTGAATGTAAATCCATTTATTGCATCTCACCCATGTAAAAAGATAGCGAAGCCTTCGCTATCTTTTTACATGAGTGAGATGCAATAAATGGAATTATTTACCTTCACGTAGAAGTGCTGACTCTTCCATAAAGGGCAGAATTGTGGAGTGCAACGAATAGTTGTCCTGTGGACAGATTCTCCTGCAAAGCTGTGGATCTATACAGCTCCTCCAGAGTTACCATGTACCTCTTGGCTGCTTCTCTAATTAATGTTCTCCTTGTCCGGCCTGTCAGTTTAGGTGGTCATGTCTTGGTAGGTTTGCAGTTGTGCTACACTTTCCATTTTCGGATGATGGATTGAACAGTGCTCTATGAGATGTTCAAAGCTTGGGAAGTTTGTTGGGGGATTAAATTACACACAGGTGGACTATAAAGCTGCACAATTAATCATTAAAGAATCGAGATCGCGATTCAGCCCCCCCTCCTAAAATTAAAACAGCATTTCCTCAATCAGTGCAGAGAGTTCTCTGCTGACAGCTGTCAAAAAAGAAAATAAATAACAGGCAGCCTGCCAAGTTTATCACAACATCGCTTACCGTACACACAATCCAAAAATCGGACGATGGATTGCCTGTTTTTTTTTTTTTTTTTTTGCATGCTAATCGCATATCGAAAATGGAGAAGTTACGAAAATTCTCGTACGACAGAATCAAAAATTGGAAGTGACGTAATGGGTTGTAGTGTATTTGTATTGTATTTTCGGAAGACAACTGTACTGATTGTATGAAAATCATACGATCTGGTATCGTACGAGAAATATGTTCGCGCTTGTCCGATCGGATTATGTTGGATGAACTGTCGTGACCGTCTCTCGAAAGCTCTGTACTAACCAATTATTGTACAATCTCTTCAAAAACTGTATTTTTAGTTTTTAGATCAAAGGAATGAACTTTGGTCTGTAAATGAGGTCAGCTTAACCACTTAAAGACTAAGCAGTTGTTGTTTACAAGTTAAAATCAGTATTTTTTGCTAGAAAATTACTTAGAACCCCCACACAAAATAAATATATATATATATATATATATATTAGCAGAAACCCTGGAGAATAAAATGGCGGTTGTTTTTATGTTACACTGTATTTGTGCAGCGGTCTTTCAAACACTTTTCAAAAAAAAAAAAAAATACACTAATGAATTTTTTTTTAAAAAAACAGTAAAGTTAGCCCAATTTTTTTTTTCGTATAATGTGAAAGATGATGTTACGCCGCAAGAAACGTGATCTTTATTCTGAGCAAAAATATTGTGATTCTCATTTTAGCTAGAATCGTGCAGCTCTAGTGGACTCTATGTACTAATTAGGTGACTTCTGAAGGCAACTGGTTCCACTAGATTTTACTTAGGGGTATTGAAGTAAAGGGGGCTGAATACAAATGCACGCCACACTTTTCACATATTTTATTTGTAAAAAAATTTGAAAACCGTTTATCATTTTCCTTCCACTTCACAATTATGTGCCACTTTGTGTTGGTCTATCACATAAAATCCCAATAAAATACATTTGTTTTTGGTTGCAACATGACAAAATGTGGAAAATTTTAAGGGGTGTGAATACTTTCAAGGCACTGTATTGATTCATTTGGAGAGCAGTAGTGTAATTTCTTAAGTTCACTTTTAGAGCATGATACATGCTACACCTGTATTTAGGGTATAACATGTAACCGGTTCCAGCACAGCACACACCCCCACAGTCCCCCACGTGACACGACCTTGTAAAATGTGGGATTTACCTCCCCCCCCCCCCACACGACACGACCTTACCCAATTTACAATATGGGATTTATGTCCACATCGTACATAGTACGAGATTTTCACTTGAATTCTTTAATGTGATGACG
>BLSH010070484.1:368679-378738 GCA_018402905.1 Glandirana rugosa | reverse complement strand
AAGGGCCCCGCAGACACATCGACGACTGTACGACCTGTGTCCGAAGGAAGACCCTTTCTACCTACAGACATCTGGGAGTGATGTCATTCATGTATAATATATCTTAAATCTAGAGTATGGTGATGTCTCTCCTGTGTAGCACATTTAGGGAGTGGTGATGTCACTCCTGTATAATATATCTTATATCTGGAACATGGTGATGTCTCTCCTATATAACACATCTAGGAAGTGTCACTCTTGTATAATATAACTTATATCTGATCAGCGCACTTGTAGTCCATTCACTCCAGCTTTCTACCTAAATGCCTATACAGAGGTACAGACAAAAAGCTGGAGGGAGAGTGTGCAGGACACTGCACCTGTGATCCACTGATCATGGGTACAATGCTTTACAGGCTTTCGTAGGAAAAAATAATAAATGCACATCCATCTTTCCCAGAAGGAAGCCTGTGTCCAGCATGTCAGCAGCTACACAGACGCCCCGGGAATCACAGGAGATGGCGGGACCTACTTCAGCTGATTTCCTAGATGCTATAAAATCCTGTAATGATGCCATCAAGACATGCAAGGATACCCTCATGGTAAAAATAGGCTACAGATATTAACCTAATACGCCATGATTTGAACAAATTCAAGGGTGTCGGAGGCTGAGGACCGTATCTCGCAGCTGGAAGACTCCACCAGGGCAGACTCCAAGAAATACATGCCCTGCAACTGCAGCAGGTAAAGGCACTCCAGGAGAAATCTATAGACAAGGAGAACAGACTCAGACACAACAACGTTCGCATGTTAGGCCCGCCTGAACGGGCGGAGGGCCCTAGGCCTGCGGAATTCGATGAATCCTTCCTGGCTAAGCTGCTGCATTTCCCTGAAATGCCGCCCACCTATGTAGTGGAGAGGGCCCATCAGGTCCCCCCTACCCCCCATGACCGTTTCTCCTTAAACTCATTAACTACAGAGACCGGGATAGTGTTTTGCAAGCTGCCAGACTGAAGCAAGACCTCAGATATGAAGGTGCCAAAATTCTATTTTTCCCCAATTGTTTGCCAGAGATCCAACGAAGACAACGCTCCTACACTGAGATCTGAAAGCGGCTCCGGGAAAAAGGCAGAGACCTAACTTCTTGGTTTATGCCTATGACACTACCCATGTCATCGCGTGACACAGATACCTTTTTTAGTGGTGTCCTGGAATGTGCGAGGCCTCAACTCTAAATTTAAGAGGGCATTCCTTTTTCAATATATTAAAACCCACAACCCATTTATTTTGATCCTGCAGGAGACACCTGGTTGGCAGCAAATTGATGGCTTTAAAAAAGCCCTGGGTACAAAAAGCTTTTCATATCTCTTCAACCTACGCGAGGGGAGTCTCCATACTGGTAAATCACTCCCCTGTGAAGTGCAGGCGGATCCAGGGGGCAGGTTTGTGACACTGGCACTTACGTTGTGGCGACAACAAAATGTATTTGTTGGTATTAATATACCTCCACTATTTCAATACGCAATCCTTTACAACATCCTGAAGAGGATCAACCTCAAACGACGGTCTCCCCCGACCGTAAAGTTGTGGAAAACATTGGTAAACAGGATACCATTATACAAAGATCGTACTTACACAGAGGATGTCCAAAAAAACATGAAAGGGTTTGGTCTAAATGGCTTGCTGAGCCCTCTATGGCTGTGGCCGATTGAAATGCTGTTATTGAACCTGCTGATGAGGCTGCGAGGGCTGATCAGTGTGTTCTGGCAAGGGAAGTCCCCTGTCAGAACACAAAGGCACAACATGGGAGATCGCTGCACCAACATTGCCTGTGTTGGGTTGGCGATCTGACAATTTAGTATGTGTGTACCCAGTTTTACAGGATTGGACATGTGAACACAAGTTTGCATCTTTGAAATTTCGCAAGTTGATTGTATGTAGGGGGCTGTAATATAACATTTGGCGGTGGTGGTGTCACTCCTGTATAGTATAACTGGAAGGTGGTGATGTCATTCCTGTATAAAGTAACATTTGGGGTGTGGTGATGTCATTCTTGTATAATATAACTTGCAGTATCTCACAAAAGTGAGTACACCCCTTACATTTTTGTAAATATTTTATTACATCTTTTCATGTGACCACACTGAAGAAATGACACTTTGCTACATTGTAAAGTAGTGAGTGTACAGCTTGTATAACAGTGTAAATTTGCTGCCCCCTCAAAATAACTCAACACACAGCCATTAATGTCTAAACCGCTGGAAACAAAAGTGAGTGCACCCCTAATTGAAAATGTTCAAATTGGGCACAGTGTGTCAATATTTTGTGTGGCCACCATTATTTTCCAGCACTGCCTTTAACCCTCTTGGGCATGGAGTTCACCAGAGCTTCACAGGTTGCCACTAGAGTCCTCTTCCACTCCTGCATGATATCACGGAGCTGGTGGATGTTGGAGACCTTGCGCTCCTCCACCTTCTGTTTTTCTCAATAGGTTTTAGATCTAGAGACATGCTTGGCCAGTCCATCACCTTTTACCCTCAGCTTCTTTAGCAAGGCAGTGGTCGTCTTGGAGATGTGTTTGGGGTTGTTATCATGTTGGAATGTTGCCCTGTGGCCCAGCCTCCTAAGGGAGGGAATCGTGCTCTGCTTTAGTATGTCACAGTACATGTTGGCATTCATGGTTCCCTCAATGAACTATAGGTCCCCAGTGCCGGCAGCACTCATGCAGCCTCAGACCATGACACTCCCACCACCATGCTTAACTGTAGGCAAGACAAACTTGACACCATCTGAACCAAATAAGTTTATCTTGATCTCATCAGACCACAGGACATGGTTCCAGTAATCCATGACCCTAGTCTGTTTGTCTTCCGCAAACTGTGGACTTTCTTGTGCATCTTCTTTAAAAGAGGCTTTCTTCTGGGACGACAGCCATGCAGACCAATTTTATGCAGTGTGCGGAATATGGTCTGAGCACTGACAGGCTGACCCCTTCAATCTCTGCAGCACTGCTGGCAGCACTCATACGTCTATTTCCCAAAGACAACCTCTGGCTGTGACGCTGAGCACGTGCACTTAACTTCTTTGGTCGACTATGGGGGGGGGCCTGTTCTGAGTGGAACCTGTCCTGTTGAACTGCTGTATGGTCTTGGCCACAGTTTCAGGGTCTTGGCAATATTCTTATAGCCTAGGCCAGTGATGGCGAACCTTGGCTCCCCAGATGTTTTGGAACTACATTTCCCATGATGCTTATCTACACTGCAGAGTGCATGAGCATCATGCGAAATGTAGTCCCAAAACATCTGGGGTGCCAATGTTCGCCATCACTGGCCTAGTAGAGCAACAATTCTTTTTTTTTTTCAGATCCTCAGAGTTTTTTGCCATGAGGTGCCATGTTGAATCTCCAGTGACCAGTATGAGAGAGTAAGAGCGATGACACGAAATTTAACACACCTGTTCCCTATTCACACCTGAGACCTTGTAACACTAACAAGTTACATGACATCGGGGAGGAAAAATGGCTAATTGGCCCCAATTTAGACAGTTTTCACTTAGGGGTGTACTCATTTTTGTTGCCAGCAGTTTAGAGATGGCTGTGTGTGCTTTTTAGGGGACAGCAAATTTACACTGTTATACAAGCTGTACACTCACTACTTTACATTGTAGCAAAGTGTAATTTCTTCAGTGTTGTCACATGAAAAGATATAATAAAATATTTACAAAAATGTGAGGGGTGTACTCCCTTTTGTGAGACACTGTATATATCTGGAGTGTGGTGATGTCACTCCTGTATAACACATCTAGAGAGTGGTGATGTCACTCCTGTAATAATATAACTTGTGTAATGGGAGCAAAGATGTCTCTCCTGTATTATATAATTTATATCTGTAGAGTGGTGGTGTCACTCCATATCTAAAGTGGTGTCAATCCTGTAACATATATCTTGGAACAAGCAACAGTTGTTTTCCAGCAGCTGTGCTTTCATTTTGGCCCTCTCCCAGGACTTTCTGGTATTGGCATAGACTGTTAGAAATGACTCATGCATATAGAAGCTGAATGAGAGGAGAGAGCAATCACTCTAGGTGCTTTTGTATAGGGGTAAGTATACACTGTAGAAGGATATGCTTTGTTCACTTTTCATTTCAGAGGTTCACAACCATCTAAGGGATCTCAAGGCATGACAATTTTATAACGGGGCTTAAAGTTGAATTCCAGCCTAAACCTAACTAGTCTTGGTGATGTCGCCACACACCAAATTCCCAATTGTAGTTGAGTGAACTCTCCTCTCCCCAGAAGCTGACACGGGATCATGTGACCGGACTGGACTGAGCTGAAAATGGGTCAACATAGGTGTGGTGGTGGGGGGATTAAGTTAGGTTTAGGCTGCAATTCTACTTTAATTGAGTCTGTACTGAAAGTGGTTGTACAGACATGAAGCATGAACAAAGCATATCTCTCTATAGTGTGTATTTGTCTCAATCCAGAGCACTAAGTGTCATTTCTGTTTGATGCTTCATTCCTCTATCTGCATGAATTACTTCTGACGATTTTTATTGACACCAAGAAAAAAATGGTGACCGGGAAGGAACCTCCAGCCGATTGACAGCCGCAGCTCTGTTCCTATGTGCTGTGTGAAGGGGGTGTTCCTCTCCTCCAATCTGCTCTCAGAGCTCTCCTCACTGAGCTCTGCAGTGTCATTTCAGCTCTCCGCCACCCTTTTTTTTTTTTTCGTATTCTCAGACGGGCTTTATAAATGGTGGACTTTGAAGTGATGTGGAGAAAATACTGCAGATAAACAGGTACAACTTATGTTGGAGTGTTTGTTTCATCTCTTTGCATCACTTGAGGCCAGTCCCTTCACTGGGTATATTTCAAAGCTAATTCTAGAAAGGATTTTACTGAAGGGGTAGTTGATGCCTGGAATAAACTTCCAGCAGAGGTTGTGAGACAGTCAACAGAAAGTGGCGTCAAACATGCTTGTGACAAACCTAGATCTATACTCTAAACACACACAAAAAAAAATGGGCAGACTCGATGGCTTACTCAGTCCTTTTTCTGCCGTCACTTTTGCTATGTGAGGGTTTACAACCATTTTAATGCTAATTATGATGGCTAATTAGCCATGTGTGCTTCCTTTGACTTGTCTGTATATTCTGTATCTTTGAGTACTCTAAACAGGGCTCAGGCCACCCTCCCCTCTGTTACTCTGCATTGCTTGCTAAAAATTGAGGACCTAGGGAGGGGGGCTAGGCCTTTAGGATAATGCCCAGGGTATAAGCCCAGCAAATCTTTACCATTGTCTTATCATTCATCTTAAAGTAGCAGCCTATAACCCAAGGTCTATGGATATGCAGCCTGTGTCCTGCCCTGTACTCCAAGATACAGAATTTATAGGCAATTCAAAGTATTGTATTTGTGTTTTTACAGGTTTTATTTCACTTTCTACCCATGTTTTAACAGGTCGAACAGTCCTCAAAGAAACAGCCAATCCGCCAACAAAACGAAGAAGAACTAAAAAAGTGAAAGGGCCGCGAAAAAGAAGGTACATCCGGAAAAAGGACAGGAAGCCCGCCTCACAGGATAACCATACCTCAGAAAACGGTACGGGGTACAAAACTGATGACAGCGATGAAACCTTCGACCCCCGATTGATGGTGAAGTGCAAAGAGTGTGACCGAAAATTCCAGAACAAGGCCGCCTACTTATCTCATCAAAGAGCACACACCCGGGTGTTTAAATGCAACCTTTGTGACATTTTTCTGTCAAACAAGCAGCTTCTTATCCAGCACAAGAAGCAGCATGCTGAATCAAAACCGTTCGCTTGTCCCACCTGCGGCAAGCATTTTCCCCGCCTCGTTAACCTTGAAATACACCAGCGATTACACAGTGGAGAGCGTCCCTTCTCCTGCACCGAATGCGGCAAAGGTTTCTCCTGCCTGGCGAACCTGATTAAACACAGTCGCATTCATACTGGAGAAAAGCCATTTACATGCACCGAGTGCGGCAAATCCTTTGTCAAGAGCTCACACCTGTCACGGCACAAACGCATTCACACGGGTGAGAAGCCATATACCTGTGAGCATTGCAGCAAGCGGTTTACGAACAAAGAAAATTTGGTGACCCATCGGCGCTTTCACACGGGGGAGAAGCCTTTCTCGTGCGGCGAATGCGATAAAAAGTTCTCGTTTAAATCGCACATGATCATCCACCAGCGCATGCACACGGGCGAGAAGCCGTTCAAGTGCACTGACTGTGGCCGGGGTTTTGCAGATCGCTCGCACTTACTTAAGCACATGCGTAGTCACACGGGTGAGAAGCCATACCCTTGTAAACACTGCGGAAGGTGCTTTGCCCGGCGCTCACACTGCAGCAACCACGAAAAGACGCACTTGCGTGAAAAGAAGTTCCAGTGTCCCGATTGTGGAAAGGGATTTGGGCTGAAGAGCCAGTTGAAGAGGCATTGGAAGACCCACTAACTATTGGAAATAAGACTCTGCTCTTATATCTCTATATGGATGATTAGAACCAGCGGAGCGCTTTCCTATAAAGTTATAGAAAGAACCTTGAATTGCTAATCAGAGACGAGTGCTGCTGTGTAAGCACTTTGATCCCAAAGAGTTAAGGGTCAAGTAGATGATCATTAGAACCACAAAGACAGCTATCTTTTTCTACTATCAGACATATTGTCATAGACTTTACTTGGGTGCAAAGGGAAACACTAAAGCATACCTTTAAGTGTTTCAAAAGGCTAAACTTTTAAGTTTAGTATTGAGTGGGAAATGGTTGGCAACCATGCTAGGTTTTTATTGCTGTCTGTGTCCCTGCTAAGTGCATTCTCTAGTTCTCCTAGAAAACATTAGGGAGGGATCCAACATTTTGAGCTGTCACTGAAACGGGAATAGAGGGAGAAATCATTGATAGGGGCACTTTTAGAGTTTGTCATCCCCTACTATATCCAAAGGTTAAAAAAATGGATTTAGATATTCTTTAAATTCACTAACTGTTCATTGACTTGACCCACTAAGGGCTCGCTTACACTTGCTTCAAAATGCGGCATTGGAATGCGCTTTTTTTAAAGCACTCTGAATGGCAATCAAAGCCCCTGTCACTAAATAAAATGGTTACCTTACTGTCCTGTTCACATGTTGTTTGCTTCACTTAAAATAAAATTTGTTCAGCCCCGGAAGGATTTCCCAGTTTAGGACCAGAGTACTTTTTTTGCGATTTGGCACTGCGTAGCTTTAACTGACAATTGCACGGTCGTGCGACGTTGTACCCAAACGAAATTTGCGTCCTTTTTTCCCACAAATAGAGCTTTCTTTTGGTGGTATTTGATCCCCTCTGTGTCATTTCTAATCACCACTATAAACAAAAAAAGAGCTACAATTTTGCAAAAAAAAAAAATATTTCTTACTTTTTGCTAAAATACAAATCTAAAAATAAAAAATATAAAACATTTTTTTTCATCGGTTTTGGCCGATTTCTATTCTTCATCATATTTTTGGTAAAAAAAAAAAATTGCAATTGGCGTTTGGTTTGCTCAAAAGTTGACGCGTTTACGAATAATGAGAATTCATTTATGGGGTTTTTATTTTGTTTTTATATTTTACTAGTAATGGTGGCGATCTGCGATTTTTAGCGGTACTGCGATATTGTGGCGGACATGTTGGACCGTTTTGACACTTTTTTGGGACTATTGGCACTTATACAGCGATCAGTGCTATGAAAATGCACTGATTACTGTGTAAATGCCATTGGCAGTGAAGGGGTTAACCTGGAGGGGGCGCTCTAAGGGTTAACTGTTCCCTCAGTGGGTTCTAATTGTATGGGGGCTGGGCTGGCAGGGGTAGGGGAGTGATCATGGCTTCCATATACAGGAAGCCTGTGATCACATGCCTTCCCCCTCTGTCAGAACGGAGATCCGTGTTTACATACACGGACCTCCGTTCTCTCACTACGGGGGAGCCATCGCGGCTAGTCGGCGGAGATCGAGTCCACCCTACCCACTACCTGGCCCCCCGGAACACAGTGAGCGCGCCACCAGCGGAGCGCGTGCGCTCACAATACTCGTTATCGCGGACGCCGTCAGGTGACGGGGGTTTGCAAAAACAAATCACTTTGCCACCGACAAGCCATGGCGGGCGGTCAGGAAGTGGTTAACCACTTCAATACCCGACACTTAAAGTGGTTGTCTACCCCCAGAAGTGACTTTTACCTACATTATAAGCCTATAATAAGGCTTACCTTAAAATGAATATCTCCTAAATCTGTATGGTTTAGGAGATACTCCACATGCAATGCTGACGTCACGGCGCATGCGCAGTGATGTCCTGGCGAAGGACCGGCGCATGGCGTCGGACCCTGTTGGAAAGATGTGACTTCTCACGGCTCCGGCCACTCACAGCGCCGGAGCCGCAACCCCAGAAGAATCCACAAGGCGAAGATGTCCTCTCCCTCTGTAGGGACCAGGCAGCCCCGTGGGAGCTTCGTTCTAAGGTGAGTATTTTGTAAATGAGCTAGTATGCGGTGCATACTAGCTAGTTATGCATTTTGCCTTACAGGATTTTTTTTTTTTTATCTAGGCAACCGCTTTAAAACCCTTCCCGCCCAGACCAATTTTCAGCTTTCAGTGCTGTTGCCCTTTGAATGACAATTGCGCGGTCGTGCGACGCTGTACCCACACAAAATTTTTAGCATTTTGTTCCCACAAATAGAGCTTTCTTTTGGTGGCATTTGATCACCTCTACCATTTTTATTTTTTGCGCTATAAATAAAAAAAGACCTACAATTTTGGAAAAAAACGTTTTTCTTTGTTTCTGTCACTTTGTATAAGTACATTTTCTCCTTCACTGACGGGCACTGGTATGTGGCTACACTGATGAGGCAGTACAGATTGGCACTGATGAGGTGGCACTGATGAGGTGGCACTGATGAGGTGGCACTGATGAGGTGGCACTGATGAGGTGGCACTGATGAGGTGGCACTGATGAGGTGGCACTGATGAGGTGGCACTGATTGGGCACTGATAGGTGGCACGGATATGCCGCACTGATGGGCACACAGGTGGGCACTGATAGGTGGCACTGGTACATGGCACTGGTGCATATAGCACTGTTAGGGATGGCACTGGCAGGCATCACATTGTGCACTGTATGCCCCTTACCTGGTGGTCTAGTGTGGGCTCTCTGGTGGTCTCTGGGCGGCCTCCAGATCTTCTCCCAATGCGCGCCCCCGGGTTATCCTGAGGACATCAATAGATGCCCAGTCAGGATAATGAAGCCACCGCCCGTCCGTCATTTGTCAATAGGTCGGGCGGGAAGTGGTTAACCACTTACCAACCAAGCCTGTTTTTTGGGTTCGGTGGTTCAGTTAAAAACGTGTTTTTTTGCTGTAAAATTACTTAAAACCCCCAAACATTATATATTGTTTTTTTTCTAACACCCTAGAGAATAAAATGGCAGTCATTGCAAAATTTTATGTCACACCGTATTTGCGCAGCGGTCTTCCAAGCGTGCTTTTTTTTAAAATAAATTCAGTTTTTTTTAGTTAAAAAATAAGAAAACCGTAAAGTTAGGCCATTTTTTTTCCCTATTGTGAAAGATAATGTTACGCCGAGTAAAATGATACCCAACATGTCATGCTTCAAAATTGCGTCCGCTCGCGGAATGGCGACAAACTTTGCAACTTAAAAATCTCCATTGGCGACGTTTAAAAAATTCTACAGGTTAACAGCTTTGCGTTACAGAGGAGGTCTAGTGCTAGAATTATTGCTCTCGCTCTAACGATCGCGGCGATACCTCACATGTGTGGTTTGAACACCGTTTTCATATGTGGGCGGGACTTACGTATGCGTTCGCTTCTGCATGCGAGCTCGTGGGGACGGGGCGCTTTAAATTTTTTTTTTTTTTTTAATTATTTATTTTGCTTTTTACTTTTTATATTTACACTGTTCTTTTTTTTAAAAAAAAATTGATCACTTTTATTCCTATTACAAGAAATGTAAACATTCCTTGTAATAGAAAAAAACATGACAGGTCCTCTTAAATATGAGATCTGGGGCCAAAAAGTCCTCAGATCTCA
>BLSH010070484.1:345341-359273 GCA_018402905.1 Glandirana rugosa | reverse complement strand
GTGTGAGATTTTTCTTTTATTTTTCTCATATGATTGATCTTAAACGGTGGTCTCTCGTTGAAACGTGAGAATCATCTTTCTAATACTCCACATTACTGATTTCGGAGCATGTGTGCCCTGCTGCTAGTATATGTTGTCCAGCATGATTGCTGGCAACATACGCTATAGCTAGCAAGCATACGTGCTAATCTTGTCAGCTTGTATACTGCCAGCATGTTCCCTCAACATACTCGTTTGATCTTTTGCACCAGCATGATTGTTCGCGAGTATGCAGGCAACATAGCACACATGTCTCGTCAACCATGTTGTTAAGCCTCGTACACACGGGACGACGATCGTACGTACGATCTTCGCAAATCGTATGTTGCATAATGTAACTTGCATACTGACTGCACTACACGATCGTACGAGCACAGAACGTTCAGGTGCATGTAATTAGCACCCGGCCGTTCCTGACTTTGGAGCATGCGTGTTTTGCACAATACAACTTGTTGTACCAACTGCTCTGTACACACGATACAACGGACGTATGAGCGCTTGTTAGTACGACCACGTTTTCTAGTTTGCTCATACAACTCCCTTGTACGACCGTCATATGTTCGACTGTTCTAATCGTGCATACGAACGATCGATATCGCATACAACGGTCGTTAGTACGACCTGTTGTATATGATCGTCGTCCCGTGTGTACGAGGCTTTAGTCATTACACCTCATAATCTTTCTACTAAGAGTGCAAAGTTGCTCTCTGGTGGCAAATTCTAGTTAGTATACTCTTTTTATTTTCTTTTTAGAGTGTGTCTTTATAGTTCTGTGGAAATTTTCTTTTTTTACAATTGCACTTTATTTACCTAGCACATTTTGACTGGTTTCATGTTGGACCTAAATATTCTATTTATATTGCATTTGCACTTTATTTAACTGGTTCCACGCCGCACGCAGTATATTTACTGCGGCAGTGTGGATGCGTCCCGCGAATCGTCGTAAAAAGGCGGCAATTCGCGCAAGCACAGCTAGGGGGCGAGCGTGCGCCAGCGCGCTCTTGTGCCCGACACTCCGGAGGAGTGTGCCCGCGGCTCGGGCGGACCCGCTGTCCGCCAGCGAGCCGCGATGAGCTGCTAGGGCAAAGGGAGGGGAACTGCCGACACGGCAGTTCCCCCGTTTTTTCAATGGGGACATAAGAGATATACTGATCCCTGTCACTGGGATCAGTTAGATCACTTATGCCCATATATAAAATGCCTATAAATCGCCCAAAACCGACGTGGAAAACTTTTTTTTTTGGATTTGAATTTTAGCAAAAAGTAAGAAATATTGTTTTTTTTGCAAAATTGTCACTCTTTCTTTGTTTATAGCGGCGATCAGAAATTACGCAGCTGTGATCAAATGCCACGGAAAGAAAGCTCTATTTGTGGGGAAAAAAGACGCAAATTTAGTTTGGGTACAACGTCGCACAACCGCACAATTGTCAGCTAAAGCGGCGCAGTGCCGAATCGCAAAAAGTGCTCTGGTCCTAGTCTGGGAAATCCTTCCGGGAGTGAAGTGGTTAAGTTGTAACACGATTGTTACACGTGCACATAAAGATTTTGATTGTTTGGGATGTGAAGAGTGCACAGATGACATCTTGTGGTGATTTTTAGGTATTGCATCATTTTGTATGAGTTGGATTTTGCTTTTATTTATATATCCTTTTGATGTCTTTATTTTTTCTGACACTATGGGCAGATTTTACTACTGAGTTCAATGATATTATATTAGTTTTATTGGTGAGTGCTACACATTTTTTTTACTCCAAATCTTTCCTGCCTCAGTGTCACCCACACACCTTAATACTTACAGCCCACCATGCAGATCCTCATTGAGCTGCCCAGTCCTGCACCACACAGACTTGGCAAGAAACAAAGTCCCAGGTGGGTCCTGTGCCCAACTGCACATCATACCTACTACAGCCCTGTTCATTCCTATGGCTGAATTGCAGTCTGCTGCAAGGCTGGAGCCTGCCATATGTATAGACCATTCTTGGAAATTAATGAGGCTGCAGTGCTTGTGCGTAGTGAGCATAGGTGCCAACCAGAACTTTACTCTGCAAAGTGTGCGGTGCAGCACAGGACTCTACAGTGAAGAATTTCTTATTTTAATTTTTACAGGAAGATAACCATCTTGCAGAGCTCTGGCAAACCTCAGTTGGAGCCTTATGTATGTGCTCTTATGAAGAGATTGGTGTTAGGCCCCTTTCACATGGGTGCCTCCCTGAAGGGGTTCTCTCCACTGATCCCCGCTGAGCAGATGGAAGACATGTCTGTGTCTGATCCGCTCTCTTTTATTGGGCAATCGAATGGAAATGGATCATCTGTCCATTACCATCCCGATCTGCCAGACAGAGAATAGGTCCCTCATCTGTTTTTGGCGGACTGGATCAGGCGGCCGCGGGTGTCAGCGGACATGTGTCTGCTGACCTCCTCTGCTCCATAGAAGAGACAGGCGGATCTGATCAGGATGCCTGAAAAACTGACATCAGATCACCTGTGTGAAAGGGGCCTAAAACTATACAGTCTAAAGTATGTGGACACTTGACCTTTGCACCTATATGAGGTTGTTGGACATCCCATTCTAAAACTCTAGGCCAGGCATCCTCAAACTTAGGCCCTCCAGCTGTTGTGGAACTACACATCCCATGAGGCATTATAAAACTCTGACATTCACAGGCATGACTAGGCATGATGGGAATTGTAGTTCCTGAACAACTGGAGGGCCATAGTTTGAGGACTCCTGCTCTAGACAGTACTATGGCATTATGCCTGTGTTCCCCTCTTCCTTTGTGTTTTTAACAGCTTTCATTTAGTTTTCAACAAGATTTGGGGCTGTTTAGACCAAAGTACATTTTGTGAGGTCAGGTGGTGATGTCAGATGAGAATATCTTTTTGCAGGCCTGTCAAGTTCTTCCAAGTGCAAGTACATTTTTAATGTTCCTATTCTTCCCAAAGATATTTTCGTAGGGTTAAGATCAGGGAATCTTTTTGCAGGCCAGTCCAGTTCCTCCATGCCAAATTACTCAAAACAGGTCTTTATGGCTTTATACACAGGCACAGTCATGCTGGAGCAGAAAAGGGGCCTTCCCCAAATTGTTTTCACGAGGTTGGAAGTGCACAATTGTCTACAAAATGTTTTCTATATTTTTAAATCTGTTTTCAACCTATCATTGTTTATTCTAGCACCTCTTGTTACATTAAAAAAGGAAAAAAAATCACTATAGGCTGGAGTTACACTTTAACCTTTATGCGCAAAGGCACACGCAGTATTTGCATTCAAACATTCTTTTAGATACCAAAAAATAAATGTTCTCATCTATTATGGGAAACTGTATTTTTTTTATATCTCCCCATCTGTGTACAGTTTTTCAGCCAACCTGTAGGTCATATTTGGATATAAAACAACAATTTTGATTATGAATAATGCCATTGAATCCTCTTTTGTATATATGGTTGTAATGTAGTATAGTATTTTCATGAACTGTCATATGTAAATACATATTTCTGTCTGTATTTTTAAAAGGCTAGAGCCTAAAGAATTAATTCACAATAAAGGAATGAATATTGTGATGTTATTCACAGTTATGTAAGTGAAAGAACCTCCATCTGTAAATGAACCGAGATATTTGACTTAGTACTAAGTTAGCTGTCATATTAGGTGATAAAGGGGACCGGGAATAAAGGATGTATTAATTTGTTGGATTAAATGATAGAAAATCTACTGTGTATTGGAAAATATCTCATTTTTATTGTTTCTTTTATTATAAATTTCTTCTCTTTTTCCTAGGTAGTTATAACACTGAGTGACACTTGTTTTTTTTTTTTTATTAAGAGTTAATTGGCCTGTCTTGACTGGCAGATAGAAAATGGCTGCTGGGTCTTTTCCTGTTGTCGTAATTTCCATCAATCTCTCATTGAGAATGAAGAGACCGCGGATGATACAATAGTGTAAAATTGACCAGCAACAGAACATTGTCTGAGATGTATGAAAGAGAGTACAGGCAGGGGTTTTACAATAATTAGAAGACTGCAAATTACATAGCATTGTAAAATTGGTCAGAGGCATGAGAATTTTAAATAGTCAAGGCTGGACCCAAATTTTCCAGACAAAGAACACAGGCTGGAACTTTACTGGAAGAATTAAAATACTATAGAGGATAAAGTAGTGTAAAATTGATCCACAACAGTCAATTGTCATCAGGGATATAAGGCCAAACCATTGTATGCCTAACTTTTATTTTACCTATAAGGATTTGGGGTTTGGTGAATGTGAGTGATGTGGTGGTTTCATTTGACACTGTTCATTAACTCTGTTTTGTTTTTTGGGCATGCTGTGAGCAAAGGGCAGCTTGATGAACAGGTCAGTAATAGGCAAATGCTGCATTCCAAGTTTAACTACTTCACGCTGGCCTACACAAATATGCGGCCCCACTGGATTGGGCTTTTTGCCATGGGGCTGCATATTTGCATATCTCCCTTTTGTGCTGGGAGTACACCGCATGGTGACTGGGGTCTCACTGAGAGCCCCAGGCCCCGTTCTAAAACTCGGGACATGGAATGGCCAATTCCGGGTCACCTGATCACTGTGATAGCTTCTGATTGCCTATCACAGTGATCAGTCACTGTGAAGCCCGGCCCCGTGTTTTCTGTCTCTTGTGAATGGATGAGAAAGATACATTGTATCACTCTGCCCTTGCAGAGAGAGAAAAATAAAATAATTAAAAAATACCTAGATCAAGGTTTGATTCAGGCCAGGGTGTGTGTTTTTGTGTTAAGGTCAGGATTTTATTTTTTTTTTTAATTTTAATTAAGGTTTCAGAAAATGTAGTGTTAGTGTCAATGTGTTTTTAAGTAGGATTAAAAAAAAAAAAGCAAAATGCCCCCTATTGTTTCTGGGCCTGTTCTGTTGTTTAGGTTGCTTTTTGGTGGTAGGTTATGGCAGTAGCAAGCATACAGTTACATTTTTAAAAGATGCTTTTTTTTTTTATGTTTTTTTTTTTTTTTTTTTAATATTTTGGGCCTTTGATGATGATGATAATACTAAAAAAAAAATCAGGAGATATCCATTACTATATACCACCAAATGAAAGCCTAATTTTGTCCTGAAAAAAACAAGGTATAATCCACCTGGATGCACAAAGTAGTTGTGATGATACTGTATGTATGGTTTTACACATGTCAAAATTGGGCTTGGGCCCCTTTCACACTTGTGGGACCTGAAAGTTGCGCGTTTTTACCACGATTTTCATGCACATGAAGCAATGGCTGTGTAATCTTGAGGTCTATGGACCCGATGTTGCATCAAAGTCGGACCAAAGTAGTGCAGGGAATACTTTGAAGTCGCTGCAACTTGAAGTCACACAGCTATGAATGGTACTCAATATCCTCCCTAAAACTAAAGTTCATGTTTTTAAGGGAAGCCTTAGGATGCATTCATACTACAGCGTATTGATTGGCAGGCAGATTTGTGTGTGCACACATATGCCACCATATTTTATTTTTACTTCCCTCCACCTAAAATATTTCAGTTTGTTGTTCAGTTGGGTTGTACAGTTTATAGGTCACATTAAAGGTGGAAAAAGTTCTGAAATTATTTATCTTTGTCTCATTTTTATTACATAGAAACAGAAACCTGTCATTTTAACAGGTGTGTAGACTTTTTATATCCACTGTATATATCTTTTTTTATTTTTTTTTAAGTATTTTGCTGTATAAGAGCAGTCTTGGGTGCTATAGTTGAAACCCCCTTGTGCCAGCTGGGAAAGCATGTTGGGGTAGCCAGCCCCTGCAATGGAACATTACCTGAGCAGAATAAGATGTAAAGAGGTTTACAAAATGCAGTAAACCGAATGTTGAGATCTCAGGATAAAGAAAGCTGTAAAAGTAATAGAAATGTATCACAAGAAATGTTATATTCTGCTGGTACTTTATCTGATGAACATAGTGGCGCAGGGCTCATGGAGTGATAGTCACTTCCTCCATGTTTCCTGTCTCTAGACGCTAAAAAAAAGGTCATATGAGAGTCCTGGCCTGGGGTGGGTTCTTCTGGGTTACACTAGGCACTTTGGTTAGGGTCACTCCCTTATACATGGGGTACCTTTACTTGAACAGATGACTGAACTCTAGTAATCTCTCTCAATGTAATTATACACCACCATGGTCTCTGATGCATTTAGGAGGGACATGCAGAGCCAATGCCCTCTCCACCTGTCCAGCGTATCACCACTACCTCATGCCCAGTAATGGTATGGGGCCGCTTCGTGCACCTAGCGTTTATTGCATGTGTGTACTTCACTTAACTCTTCCTCTTCCGTTCCTATGTACAAACTGAAGACCTTTGCGGCGCTGATCTGCTCCCGCTGCTATGGGAGACTGACCAGTCACGAAGAGAGTGCTGACAACAACTCCTGCAAAAGGCTATCCTACCAGTCACATCTACAACTTATGTCAGGGTGCTAGAGAAACCTTTGTTACACTTGGTAACCACTTGTGTCTTCACACTGCATTAACTCTTACACTGATGCCTTCATACGCTAATGTGCTTAGTTGACCCGAACTGTAGCTATGTGCGCCGGTTACTTGCATACACCCCTTGACTAACTTCAGACCATTCAAAGGCATAGTTTTAAATGCTTTACTTAAAAACATGGCATGACAGTCAAGCAAAGGCAACAGTCTTTCCCTAAACTAATCCTTAACTCAGGCTTGTGGCTGCCCCAGCATACCTGCACAGGATAGAGTCAATTACTAGTTGAGTCCACAATGGTAGTTTCCAGGATTGGCATCTTTAGGGTGGACAGCAGGTCTCAGCAATTTCCCTAGGCTGTCAGAGGATTTTGAAGACAGATGAACATTAGTTGGCGCTCCGGGCTCTAGGCTATCAGGATGGACACCGGAAACCTTATTAGCAGTGAAAGACTCTATGGGTCCTGGACCCCTGTGCCTTTTATATTCACTCAGGACCAGGGGGTTGGACCCAAAAAGCCTGCCAAAAAATACTTGGGAAACATAATTAACTCTATCCCTCCTGACTGGGGCAGCATCTAACTGGGCTGAAATAGGCAACCTGCCTACAAATAAGCATGTCCATCAGATAAAGGTAGAAGTTCAATGGGAGAAACAGCCCCAAGTTTGACATCAAACACTGCCTGTATATGGAAGCCTTACTAGACCATTATATCATTGCAAACAGCCCCTTCCCTGTATTATACTACAGTAAAGTGAAAATTGACTGCTATGCATCACTGTGTTTTGCATATTATCTACTGTTGGACAATCCAAAGATATTTTACCTTCGATCGGTTTCACAGCTTGCTATTGTGACCCTGGAACCTTAACTGGGCAGAATGCATTCTTGTAAAATAAGATCAACAAAGGTTTACAACATGAACTAGACTCAATACTGAGAACTCAAGATAAAGAAAAGGCGGAAAAGTAAAATAAAATGATTAAACAAATATCATATTCTACCTCTATTCTTATCTGATGCCTGTTCAATTCACTGTTAAATATCTATGCCATGGGTTAATATGAACCCTCCTTGGATTATAAATCTCAATTTTGCCTGACTGGTGACTGTTGAACTGCAGGCAGATGACCAAAGCCCAGATCCATTTAACAGACAAAAATGTAATTTTATAAAAGTTGAAATAAGCAGGTAGAGTTCAGACAAAGTAGTCATGTAGACTGAGACAAGTAAAGGAAAAACCCAACTGATAAGACACTTTTCCAGTGCACCACACAAGATTATGCCTCCCATCTTTCTGAATATGTAGGCAAAGGACACACCCATACCACACTTTCATTTATGGAGACCCAACTTTGCGCTCAGCCCCCCTTTCCTCAAGTTTTGTTTTATGCTTTATTTTTAATATTTACCTTTTCAGATGTCTTCCGGTTGGTCATGTGATGATTCAGACCACCTTTTCACTGACCCTCTGTGGATGCAAAGAATGATGGTAACATCCACACCACTCTCTTCATCAATATGCTATGAATTGTAGTGCTCCTACGTAGGAATATCTGGTGAATTTGGTCCTATTTCCCCACTTAGAGCACACACAGCCAGGCACCCAGCATTTGCTCACTCATTCACTTTCTCCAAAGAACAGTCTAGGGTTATCTTTTTTTTTTTTTTGTCATTGGGAACAATGAACTTTGATATGGAGAGGGAGCAAGGGGTAACACAATACAATGTAGAACTAAATAACTTGAGGACTCCTAAGCTTTCTGGCTGCACTTGTACAAAAAGAAATGTCCCTCAGGATCTCTATGCTGATGGCGACCTCTACTCTTTCCAGAGTTCAAAAGTTACACACAGTCAATACTCTTCAGCACTGGGGTTGCTTACTCACATAATCACAGCCACAGAATCATTGGCTGCCTCCTGGCGATATCCACCAGGCTCTTCCAATAACAGAGATGTAGGCTCACACCACCATAGGACAACTTGACTCTTTCCCACCAACTTCCTCGTTGCTCTCTCCAGTGATCTTTTCCAGACCCAACTTGATCCCTGGACTCAAGCTTAAAAATAGATCCCCCAGCTAAGCTTAGCTGGGACCTCAGTATCTTCCTAACTGGTCCATCTAGAAATCTGTCCCAGGGGCAGAGCCCCCTCCCCTGCACAGGGGTCTCTTCCAGCACGATTGCTGGTCTCAGACTATTTATGTACTCTCTCACCACCAACTAGGCACACCTCCCCAGGGATTGGCTGGAGCCCCATAAATAATCAGTCTGCACACTCTTCTTCCTCCCACTATTATTCTATCATCCTCTAGAATACAGGAAGAAGTAATCAGATCAGAAGCCTGTGAGACAAGTTGAATGACCTTGCGTGCCATTTATCTGGAAAGACTGAGGACATCTTGAAGCAAAAAAATACTAAGATGAAGAACCCCAGATTGAAGTTGAGAATTTTAGCCTGAGCTGCTTTTTTTTATTCTGTACACTGGTTGGGGGCATATTTTAATAATTTTTATAAAGAAGTCACTGCTTAACCACTTCCCGTCCGGCGTATTAACAAATGACGTCCGGGCGGGTGGTTCATTATCCTGACTGGACGTCTATTGACGTCCTCAGGATAATCCGCGATCGCGCGCCCACAGGGGCGTGCATCTCGGCGATCGGTGGTGCCGTGGGTCAGTCTGACCCACCGCATTACCGACCGAGGTAAAAGGCTTCCGTGGAAGCCTTTTACCATGTGATCAGCCGTGACCAATCACGACTGATCACAGTGTAAATAGGAAGAGCCGTTTATTGGCTTTTCCTCTGCTCAGGTCTGCAGTCCATCTCCATAAGAAAAAAAAAATCCTTCCTACCCAGCCGCCTAGCTATTATATACAGTATATTTTTTTCAAAAAAGTTACTAATGTCCAGTTTTACTTATCCATTGTGACCTCTTCTAGTAATAGGGACTAGTAAGTGGAGACTGAAGTCCAGGCCCACTCACCAGTCTTGTTGCCATGGGACGTGATGTCATGATGCTGTCACTAAAAATCTTGAAGGCCCTTCAAGTTTCCCAATCATCCCCAAATCATTACAGACTGGAAAAATTTGCATTCAATTTGAAAATCAAGGTCAAAGTCTGGAGGAAGAGTAGAGTGGAACAGAATCCAAGTTTCATGAGGTCCAGAGTGAAGTTTCCTCAGTCCGTGATAATTTGTGGAGCCATTTCATTTGCTGGTGTTGGTCCACTGTGTTTTATCAAGTCCAAAGTCAGCGCAGCCCTCTACCATTAAATTCTAGAGCACTTCATGCTATCCTCTTCTGACCAGCTTTATGGAGATGCCGATTTCATTTTCCAGCAGTATCACTGTGCTGATTGGCCAGCAAACTCGCCTGACCTAAAACCCATAGAGAATCTGTTGGGTATTGTCAAGAGGCAGTTGAAAGACAACAGACCCAACAATGCAGAAAAGCTGAAAGCTGCTTTTAAAGCAACCTGGGCTTCTATAACACCTCAGCAGCGCCACAGGCTGATTGCCTCTATGCCATGCCGCATTGATGCAGTAATTCATGCAAAAGGAGCCCCGGCCAAGTATTGCAAACTATACTGTACATAGGCATACTTTTCAGTAAGCCAACCTTTCCTTATTATTTTTTTTATAGGTCTTATGTAATCACGTTTTCTGAGATGATGAATTTTGGGTTTTCACTAGCTGTAAACCATAATTATCAAAATTTTAAAAGAAAGAAAATATATCACTCCGTGTGTAATGCATCTATATAAAATTTCACTTTTTGATTTGAATTACCAAAATAAATTAACTTTTTGCTGATTTTTTTAATTTCTAGAGATGCACCTGTATATGTGAAAACCCAGAGAGGTCACAAACAGTGCTACATGTGCCTATGTTGCAATTTGCATTTCAACCACAAGATGGTGAAAATGTGCTCAACGTACTTAAAAGAAATGTAATTATGTAACTACTTGGAAAATATACTTATGTAACTACAGTATGTGAAAACACTACCATTAACCACTTCAGCCCCGGAAGGATTTCCCACTTTAGGATCAGAGCACTTTTTGTGATTTGGCACTGCGTCGCTTTAACTGACAATTGCGCGGTCCTGCGACGTTGTACCCAAACAAAATTTGCGTAATTTTTTTTCGCACAAATAGAGCTTTCTTTTGGTGGTATTTGATCACCTCTGCATCATTTCTGATCGCCGCTATAAACAAAAGAAGAGCGACAATTTTGCAAAAAAACACAAATTTCTTACTTTTTGCTAAAATAAAAATAAAAACAAAAATATAAAAAAACTTTTTTTCCATCGGTTTTGGCCAATTTATATTCTTCCTCATATTTTAGGTTAAAAAAATCGCAATTGGCGTTTATTGATTGGTTTGCACAAAAGTTGCTGCATTTACGGATGATGAGAATTAATTTCTGGGGTTTTTATTTTTTTTTAATTTTTTACTAGTAATGGCGGTGATCTCCGATTTTTAGTGCTACTGCGATATTGCAGCGGACATGTTGGACCATTTTGACACTTTTGGGACCATTGGCATTTATACAGCGATCAGTGCTATAAAAATGCACTGATTACTGTGTAAATGCCATTGGCAGTGAAGGGGTTAACCTGGAGGGGGCACTCTAAGGTTAACTGTGTTCCCTGGGCGTGTTCTAACTGTGTGTGGGCTGGCCTGGCTGGGGGAATGGAGTGATCGCGGCTTCCATATAGAGGAAGCCTGTGATCACAGCCCTTCCCCCTCTAACAGAACGGAGATCCGTGTTTACTTACACGGATCTCCATTCTTTCACTGGGGGGGGGGCATCGCGGGTAGCCGGCGGCGATCGAGTCCGCCCTACCCGCTCCCTGGTCCCCCCAAACACAGTGAGCGCGCGCTCACAGTGAGAGATATCGCAGCCGCCGTCATATGACGGCGGTTTGCGATATCGGGCCACTCTGTCGCCATCAGACTGCGATCAGCAAGTGGTCAAAGGAGAAGTTGTTTGGCTGAGTTTCTCCTATGGATCACAGGAGTGCAATTAGTTTTGCACTACTGTGACCCGTTTTCAGCTGAGAGCGGGCTGAAGTCCTCTGAAGCTCTCTGCTGATGTCACAGATGTTAGTCCAGGCACCACGTCATCCCGACAATGGATCCCGTGTCTGGATCTGCCAGGTGCCTTGACTGACACCCATCTCAGCCTCCCAGCGAGTCGCTGAGAACCTGAGACAGACGCTCCTCCTCCTCCACAGCTCAGCACTCCAGTGAGCGAGCAGGGGGACTGACAGTCTACAGCTGTCTGCTCACGGAGCTCTGAGTGATCGGCGGTGTTTGATCGCTCAGTTTTCAGTGTTGCTAAAATGCCATTTTAGTCTTAGTCTTTTGACTAAAATGCCATTTTAATTTTAGTCCTATTTTAGTCATCTGAGTTGTTTTTGTCTTATTTTAGTCGACTTAAATTTCCAGTACATTTTAGTGGACTAAAATCTAATGGGTTTGGTTAAATTGTAATGAATTCTTTCTTTAGAACTTCCAAACATTATAAACAGTGCCTTGAAAAGGTATTCCTACCCCTTGAAATTTTCCACATTTTATCATGTTACAACCAAAAATGTAAATGTATTTTATTGGGATTTTATGTAACAGACCAACACAAAGTGGCACATAATTGTGAAGTGGAAGGAAAATGATAAATAGTTTTCAAAAATTTTTACAAATGTGTAAAAAGTGTGGTGTGCATTTGTATTCAGCCCCCCTGACCCAATACTTTATAGAACCACCTTTCACTGCAGTGGCAGCTGCAAGTCTTTTTGGGTATGCCTCTACCAGCTTTTCACATCTAGAGAGTGACCTTTTTTTCCCATTCTTCTTTGCAAAATAGCTCAAGCTCTGTCAGATTGGCTGGAGAGCGTTTGTGAACAGCAATTTTAAGTCTTGCCACAGATTCTCAATTGGATTTAGGCCTGGACTTTTGACTGGGCCATTCTAACACATGAATATGCTTTGATAGGGCTGTTGTCCTGCTGGAAGGTGAACCTCCACCCCAGTCTCAAGTCTTTTGTAGACTACAGGTTTTCGTCTAAGATTGCCCTGTATTTGGCTCCATCCATCTTCCCATCAACTCTAAACAGCTTCCCTATCCCTGCTGAAGAAAAGCTTCCATGCCAGCACCATGTTTTACGGTGGGGATGGTGTGTTCAGGGTGATGTGCAATGTTCCTTTTCCATGTTTTGGTAGGTTTGCAGTTGTGCCATACTCTTTCCATTTTCGGATGATGGATTGAATAGTGCTCCTTGAGATGTTCAAAGCTTGGGATATTTTTTATAACTTAACCCTGCTTTAAACTTCTCCACAACTTTATCCCTGACCTATCTGGCGTGTTCCTTGGCCTTCATGATGTTTGTTCACTAAGGTTCTCTAAGGCTGGGTTCACACCTATGCGAATTGGATGCGGCTTAAACCGCATACAATTCGCAGGACACTTGAAATCAAATTGTTTTCAAGGTGTCTAGTTCACATATGTGCGGTGCATTCGCAGTCTGCATTGCACAGAAAACGTGTGTTTTCCGTGCAATGCGGTGCGAATTCCCAGCCCATTGTGTTCAATGGGAGCGCATCTAACACGGAGATGTGCTCCACATTGAACAGGGCTCTTCTCTTTCCTGGGAACCACCCCCAAAGGGGAAACCACCAAATTACCGAGACGGGGTTCGGCAAAGGGGCCTGCCATGTGGCCCAAAGCCACTTCCTTGGCGAGTTTCTCTGACACTGCCTTGGGATGCTGCCGAGTCGAGCACAAGTTCTCTGCGAAGGGTTGGATAACTGTCAGGGAACAATGGATAACAAACCCAACAGTAAAGCCCTCCTCCAACAACTGGGCAGCCACCCGATCCAGATACCTACTTAGAAAGGGACGCCACTTCCTTGGCGAGTTTCTCTGACACCGCCTCGGGATGCTGCCGAGTCGAGCACAAGTTCTCTGCGAAGGGTTGGATAACTGTCAGGGAACAATGGATAACAAACCCAACTGTAAAGCCCTCCTCCAACAACTGGGCAGCCACCCGATCCAGATACCTACTTAGAAAGGGACGCATCCTTAGAACCCTCCCCTGCAACATCGCCGGGACGCCCCTTGACCTGTTTAAGACCACGGGACAGCGCGTGAGTACCTCCTCACTCCGAGCATTCGTGTCGGAATCGGCAGTTCGCCCCGAACCTACCCCCTCCCTCATTGAACTGCCAACACAACCCCTAACGCTTAACGACCGGCTGTCCCGGGGTCCCGTCGCCACTCCCATGGGGCCCTGTCGGCCAGCAATTCGCAATCCCCAACACAACCGTCAAGTTACTCCCTCCCACATCCAAGCCTCGCTTGACGGATAAGGCTGTGCTTACGAGCCTCACTCCTCCATGAGTGCGCGACAGGGCACCAGAATTTGTCCAGTTCCCCG
>BLSH010070484.1:321152-345331 GCA_018402905.1 Glandirana rugosa | reverse complement strand
AAGACGAAGTGTCTGTTAGTAAGTCCGACCCAAGTGTGATCAGACCTCGCAGACGTCATCAGCCTCATCCATAGACTGATGTCTTTGTGGTCCCAACACAAAGACGGGCGCAGAGCCTTCCGCTGCCTGAACTGCTCATCATATTGCAGCCATGCCATGCCCCCATACATCCGACTTCAATGCTTTTCAATGAGCTAAAGTGGGATCAAAGTCGGAAAAAAGTAGTACAGGAACCTTTTTCAAAATCGGTCCGACTTTGAAAAACACAGGTCGGACTAGTTAAGACGGCTCTCATAAGGAATCATTGTTTTTGTGATGTAATGCGACTTACTGCTCCTAATGTCGGTCCGAGAATCGGACTAGTGTGAACCCAGCCTGAATGATTGTCTGTGAAGCAGAATATACACAGCCACTCATTTATGTGGATCTCTGCTTCCTTCAAGTCAAAGGTCTGAATTGTATGCCCTAGGTTACTCTAAGAATACAAATTACATACAGTAGCTGACATAAAAATGATTAAATCTGTCCTTTTACATCGATACGATCCTGGTACTTATGAAGTAACTTTGTTGCGCCTGGCTATATGTTTACACTTTATTAGCCACCCTGTGACAAAGTTACAATGTACAGTCTAAAGGCCCGTACACATGATGCAACGGTCGTACAACAACGGTCTTACAACAGCTTGTTGTACGATAATCTGACCGTTAGTACGCACGATTACAACAGCCGACGTTCAACAGTCGTAACAACAGAAGTTGGCTGAGCAAACTAAAAAACTTTTGTTGTACGACTGTTGACTCGTGTGTACAGAAGTTGGCCCAACAAAGTTGTAAGTGATAAACACGCATGCTCTGAATCCAGGAAGTGTTCGGTCATGTAACGTGTTCCTAATTCACAAATCACATTCACCTGAACTTCCTTGTTATACGTTCGTAAAACGTCACTACGTTCGGCTTTGTTGTACAACTACTTGACTCATGTCAGTATGCAAGACACAACCACCAACAGCCGGTTTTGGACTAAAGTTGAACGTGTGGTTGTACGACCGTTGCACCGTGTTTACAAGGCATTAGTCTAGCCATACGTTGTATGGGCCTGCGGCGGTGAAAAATTAGGTGAGACTGCACTCCCCCTTTTTGCTGGCGGGTAGGCCTGAGGCGTTCCGCATGGCGGACCTAGACACTGTTTTCAGCCAGCTCCGGGCGGCCACAGTGCATCGAGGCCCGAACTGGCTGCGGGAGCGGCTCGTGTCCCTGTGCGGGGAGGATTTGGAGGAGGATGGGGAGCGGGTTCCGCCGTGCGCTCAGCAATCCCGGCCGCCAGAGCGGTACAGCCCGGCCGCCTCCCCTAGGGCTCAGCGCCAAAATGGGAGCCCGGCACGGCCTGCTTCGCCTGTGGCCCGGCGGGTGCCCTGGGAGTAATGCCCGTCTATGGCGGAGCTCTGCCAGGTGGGGTCGTCTATCATCCAAGTCCCCCACCCCGCCAGGCCGGCGTGGAGGTACATGTGGAGTGGCTGTCCATGCTGGCGATGCACCGGCCAGAGGGTTGGCCCGGTGAGGGAGAAGAACTTTACAGGGTGTCTGCCAGTCGGATGGAGCAGCAGGCATCCCTTTCCGGCGCACACGCAGTGCGGCTGGTTCGGAGGAGAGGTCAGTACCTGAACATGCCCCGGGGTCCAGCAGGAAGCGGAGGAGGTCTGGGCGCGGGCTGAGGCCGACAGTGAGGAGCGTGGTCGTGCAGTGGCCTGGCCCTTCCGTGAGTCCCTGTGAACGACTGGAGAATCGGCAGGGGAGAGCTACACTGCGGTCAGAGGGAGAACGTTCCAGTTCGGAAGAGGGAGAGGTGCCTGTCGTGCCCCAGCGATGGAGTCCGGAGCAGCGGCTGTGGGTGTCCTGCCCAGGCAGCCTGGTGAGTGCTCTTTTGATTCTTTGTCTGTTTTACGTGATAATTTGTGTATGCTGTTTGGGGTGGGTAGTGGGTCTCCCCTTCCGCCATGCCTGGACCTTCCTCACCCACAGCGGCAGCTGGGTCCGCTGCGTCCAGGGCAGACTCTGGGTTGACGGACCTAGTTTTAGGCTTGCGATCCTTAGTGCAGCGTTTTAAGGTGGGAGGGGCTGCTCCAGTGGACACCTGGGTGCCGCCCTCCTCATCGGTGGTCATCGCCCCGGGTGCAGGGCCCAGAGCTGGTGGCCCGGCGGGCCAGGTTGGGCAGGCTGGGACTCCTCCTGCCACTGCCTCCATGGAGGTGGAGGCGGGTGCGCCGGCAGAATCGGTGGGATTGTCCGACTCCGCCAGGTGCAAGATCTATGTGTGCTTTGAGGGCCCCCTGGGAGCTCACTTAAAACAGCAGGTTCGTGAACGGATATGGCGGGGTGAGTATGTTGATATTTTCTCCTTACTGCCCCTCGAAAAGTTTCATTTAGATCAGTTTCGGTAGGAGGAGTCACGGCACGACGAGGAAGAAAGACAGCGGTTACTCTTAATTCCGCATATGTTCGCCAATTGGCTGCAAGCCTTTGCCATATTGGCCAGCGTCATAGGGGAAAAACAGCCAGAGTGCTGCTCCCTCCTTTTTTGTTATCTAGATCCCATCAGCGAGGCCCATATGGCTCTACTCCCTGCTCACTGCACTTCCCTCTCCTGTCAGCCGATGCGCTGTGAGATTGGACAGGAGATGCTACCCAATGCCACTGGTTGACAAACTTGTGGATAGGTTGGGAGGTGCCCGGTACATAAGAACCCTAGACCTAACTAAGGGATACTGGTAGATTCCCCTATCTGAGTCAGCAAAGAAAAAAAACGGCCTTCTCTACCCCCGAGGGGTCCTTCCAATAAAAGCGAATGCCGTTTGGCTTGCATGGGGCTCCAGCATCCTTCCAGAGGATGATGGACAAAACTTTGAGGCCGCATCGGGCCTATGCAGCGGCCTATCTGGATGATGTGGTCATCCACAGCCCAGATTGGGAATGACATCTGCCCCGGGTGCAGGCAGTGGTAGCCAACCCGAAAAAATGTGCTGTAGGTCAGGAGGAGGCCAAATACCTTGGGTATGTTATTGGTTGGGGTCTGATCAAGCCCAGACTAATAAGATCAAGGCTATTCAAAAGTGGCCCCAACCAGTGAACAAGAAACAGGTTTGTGCCTTCCTTGGGATTAGAGGGTATTACGCTTCATCCCTGACTTTGCCACCATTGCCATCCCTCTGACCGATCTGACAAAGGGTAGAGGGTCAAGAATGGATAAATGGAATCCTGAAGCTGAGAAGGCCTTCCAGAAGTTGACGCAAGCCCTTTGTGTACAGCCAGTGCTTGTGACCCCAGACTTTACAAATGAGTTTGTGGTTCACACAGATGCCTCTGAGGTGGGACTAGGTGCTGTTCTGTCCCAGATCAGAGCAGGTGAGAAGCACCCGGTCGTCTAGCAGGAAGCTTAATAGGCATGAAAGGAATTATGCCATTGTGGAGAAGGAGTGCCTGGCTATCAAGTGGGCCTTAGAGGCCCTAAAATACTGCCTACTGGGAAGGTCATTCAGGCTAGTCACCGACCATGCTCCCCTTAAGTGTATGTGTAACAACATGGAGAAAAATAGCTGGGTGACTAGATGGTTCCTGGCCCTACAGCCGTTTAAGTTCTCAGTGGAACACTGGGCCAGAAGGCTCCAAAATAACGCTGATAGTCTTTCCCATGTCCACTGCATGGTTGGGGCAGTTGCTGCACCCCAGGGGCTTGAGCAGAGGGGGGGGGGACATGTGGTTTTATGCGAGGCGCCATAATAGACGGGTGATACTTGTCACCTTGCATGCGATCACTTTGAGGCGACTAGCAAGAATCCGACCCAGGTTTTGCCAGCCACTGTGGCACAGCTGGTTCCGGCCCGGACTTTCTGGTCCACTCAAACCCCTCTCCACCTGCATTTAATGACCAGGAAGAAAGCAGAGGTGAGCTCTATCCTGGATCTCAGCGGGAGAAAGCTGAGTGAGCTCTGTGTGATAATTTGGACTCAAAGATTAAGGTTTGGACTGTGGTTATGTTTTATGGGTGTAGGGGACAGCCCCAAACTGTATAGAGAGGAACCCGATTGTTTAGTTTAGCGCTGGGCGGCAAGGTTTTGTTTTTTGTTTTGTTATGGGTTTTGATCTTGCAAACCTGTGATGGTAAACCTGGCAAGCCGCCAGATCTTAAAGAAACGGATCTCCATGTTGAATATTTTCCTCTGAAAAGTGATCCCCACAAGCTAATCTCCCACCAGTTATAAAGCAAAAGGAGAGGTTTGGGACTTTAGATGAAGTAGTGCCCAAAGGGGGTCATTACCTCCATCCCTATCCATACAAAATACAGGCAAGAGTGGGACTTTAAATGAAGTCTGCGCTTGCAAAGTATGTGAAGTAAAAAATGTTTATTCATGCATGTAATAATATCTAATATCTAAGTTCATGAGTAATGAATACACAAAGTATTGACCATTGAAAATTCATATTTGTACATAATAAAATTCATAATATATATATACATACATACATACATACATACATACATACATACAAATAATTGTCTATAGGCCAAAGACTAGTGGTCCCTGTCTCAATAAAAAACAGTCATGATTGTATACAATAGTATAAACCACACTGATAAACGTATAAATGATGTGAAAATCATGGTAACATAGTTGCGTATAAAAATTGAATTGGAGATGTAAACCAAGGCTACTGTATGGCCGAAGCATTTTGCGGCTTTGACCGCTCTTCAGGGACAGGTACGTGATAAATAACTGCAATAGAATAATGTATGTTTTAGTAATCTATCAGATTATTAATGAAAAGGTATGGGGGGCGGGTGTTTAAAAACCCTCCCATCTGTACTTACCAGTAAGGCTGTAAGCTAACGGCACACCTCAAGAACTAAAGGGGAAGCCCCCCATGGGCACATCCTCCCAGGGACTGTGGCGAGCGAACCCCACAACAAAGGACCCACATAGGCACCCCCAGGAAAAGTGAATGCATAGAGGTCATCGTCTAGTGTGAGCAGAATTGGGACCAACCATCTTGTAAGGGACTTCTGAAAAGATAGCATGAACAAAAAATGTATCTATGTGGATGAATAAGCCCCAAAGGGGTCCCCGGTGAAGGAGCAGAAAAAAGTGGCAAGAAGTACAGCACAATGGGCATAGCCCATAGTGGAAAGGTGAAGCGAAAAGAAAATCCAGCAAGAGAAAGTGTATGGGGATAACTACCTGTAGGGTAGTAGTGTAACCAAGTGTGCACAGTGACAGGTGGAGACAAAAATAAATGAGGAGTGAATTACCCAGAGCCGCCATCAGGGGGGTACAGGGAGTACTCCTGTATGGGGCCCGAGCGTCTCAAGGGGCCCGGCATCGGGCCCACTTCCCGCCTCCCCTTGCATGAACGAAGCTGTCACCTGTGCTGCGAGCTGAGGGAGAGGGGGGCACCGGGACAGCCCATGCTGATGTCCCCAGGCTGCTGCAGTGAAGGAAGCTGGTGGGCGGAGGCAGAGAGCAGACTGGGCTCCGCGATCTGTACAATTAAAAGAAAAATCTTTCCCCAGCCCAGCAGACTCTTTCCACACTTTCAGGTGGCGGGCGGTGCGCAGTGATCCGCCGTATCACAAGTACATGACAGTCCCCGTCTGCCCGGCTGATTGATCTAGAAGAGAAGAGACGGGAACTGTCATGTACTTGTTGTGATACAGCGGATCACTGCGCACCGCCCGGCACCCAAAAGAGTCCGCTGGGCTGGGGAAAGTTTTTTTTTCTTTAAATTGCTACAGATTGCGGCGCCCAGTCTGTTCTCTGCCTCCACCCACACTCTTCCTTCTCTGTGGCATCCTGGGGACATCAGTATGGGCTGCCCCCCTCTGCCTCAGCATGTGTCGCACGTGAGTGTTTTTTTATGTGAGGGGACATGGGCCCGCGCCGGCCCCAGGACCAGTAGCCAGGGCCCAGCAGCAAGACCCCCGGGACCAGTAACTAGACCCCAGCAGCCAGTCCCTCAACCCCGGGACCAGTAGCTAGGTCCCGGCTCCAGGACCAGTAGCCAGGACCCAGCAGCCAGACGCCCTAAGACTAGTAACTAGGCCCCAGCAGCCAGTCCCCCAGGACCATAGTCAGACCCCTAGTGCCAGAACCAGTAGCCAGGCCCAGCAGCCAGACCCCCGGCCCCAGGACCAATAGCCAGGGTCCAGCAGTCAGACCCCCAGCCCCAGGACCAGTAACCAGGCCCCAGCAGCCAGTCCCCCTGCCCCAGGACCAGTAGTCAGACCCCCTGCCCCAGGACCAGTAGTCAGACCCCCTGCCCCAAGACCAGTAGCCAGACCCCCGGCCCTGGGACCAGTAACCAGGTCCCAGCAGCCAGACCCCCTGGCCCCAAGACCAGTAGCCATTCCCCAGCAGCCAGACCCCCCGGCCCCCGGACTAGTAGCCATTCCCCAGCAGCCAGACCCCCAGCACCAGTAGCCAGGGCCCAGCAGCCAGACCTCCGGCCCCAGGACCAGTAGCCAGACCCCAGGACCAGTAGCAAGGCCCCAGCAGCCAGACTCTAGGCCCCAGCAGCCAGACCCCAGGCCCAGCAGCCCAGGCCCCAGCAGCCAGACCCCAGGACCAAGCAGCCAGACTCTTGGCCCCAGCAGCCAAGACCAGGAGCCCAGCCCCAGAAGCCAGGACCCAGCCCTAAAAGCCAGGCCCCAGAACCAGCAGCTAGGGATCAGGACCAGCAGCCAGGAACCAGGACCAGCAGCCAGGAATCGGGACCAGCAGCCAGCCCTAGTACCCATTATTTAAGGTAAATTAAGTCTTCTAGGGCTGAGCATCAAAGTACTATTAATATAATATTGTTTATGGGCATAGTTGGTGGTCAGGCCTGGGGGTGGGAGGGCCCAGGCCTCAAGCTGTGTAAGGGGCCCCATGATTTCTGATGGCTGCACCTGCAAGGGTGCCCGGGGGCAGGCATTGCCGCAGAGTGCCCACCAACACCACCCAAGCTGGGAGGAGAAAGGCGCCACCCTCCAGGTGAAGGACTGCCTGACCACTGGCGTCTGAGCCACTCCCTTTGTGCTGACCAATTGTTAAAATGCCGGCGCATTGTCGCCAAAACCATCACACCATGTGCCCAGCGTATTGAGCGTGACGTTGACGCACAGTGAGAAGGCCCCCGCCCACCCTGCGCCGAACAGGGCGAAGGGGGGCCCGGCAGTGCCCATCACAACCCCAGTCATGATGGACACAGGGCGGCACCCAATGGCCAGACAGCATTCCACCAGCCAACACAACCCAATCGGTATATAGGTATTCGAATGTCAGTGTTGGTCCATGTAGTGAAAAAAAACCCTTGCTGAGAACCAGGGGAGAAAAACAGGATACAAAAGCATGAGGCAAAAAAAAAAAATCATACATACTAACTAGCAGAAAAAGGTAGCTAGGCACCGCAGCACACTTCCATCCCTAATTTATATAAAGCAAAAGGAGAGGTTTGTGATTTTAGTTGAAGTAGTGCCCAAAGGGGGTATTTTGAATAAAGTGTGCGCTTGCAAAGTATGTGAAGTAAAAAATGTTTATTCATGCATGTAATAATATCTAATATCTGAATTCATGAGTAATGAATACACAAAGTATTAACCATTGAAAATTCATATTTGTACATAATAATAAAATTCATACTATATACATGCGTGCATGAATGGAAATAGTTGTCTATAGGGCAAAGACTAATGGTCCCTGTCTTAATTAAACATAGTCATGATTGTATACAATAGTACAGACCACACTGATAAACGTATAAATTGTGTAAACGTAGTTGCTAATAAAAAACATAATTTTTACGTCATTTATGTGTTTATCAGTGTGGTCTCCACCCGTCACTGTGCACACTTGGTTACACTACTACCCTACTGGTAGTTATCCCCACACACTTCCTCTTGCTGGATTTTCTTTTTGCTTCACCTTTCCACTATGGGCTTTTCAGAAGTCCCTTACAAGATGGTTGGTCCCAATTCTGCTCACACTGGACGATCACGCCTATGCATTCACTTTTCCTTGGGGTGCCTATATGGGTCCTTTGTCGTGGGGTTAGCTCGACACAGTTCCCGGGATAATGTTCCCATGGGGGGCTTCCCCTTTGGTTCTTGAGGTGTGCCGTTAGCTCACAGCCTTACTGGTAAGTACAGATGGGAGGGTTTTTTACCCTCCCCCCCATATCTTTTCATTAATAATCTGATAGATTACTAAAACATACATTATTCTATTCCGGTTATTTATCACGTGCCTGCCCCTGAAGAGCGGCCAAAGCTGCGAAACGCGTCGAACATACAGTAGCAATGGTTTACATCTCCCATTCAATTTTTATACGCAACTATGTTTACACCACTTTTACATCATTTATATATGTTTATCAATGTGGTCTGTACTATTGTGTACAATCATGACTATTTTTAATTGAGACAGGGACCACTAGCCTTGGCTGATAGGCAATTATTTCCATTCATGCATCCATGTATGTATATGTTATGAATTTTTTAATGTACAAATATGATTTTTCAATGGCTAATACTTTGTGTATTCATTACTCATGAATTCAGATATTAGATATTACATGCATGCATAAACATTTTTTACTTCACATACTTTGCAAGCGCACACTTCATTTAAAGTACCACTCTTGCCTGTATTTTTTATTGCAGTGATAAGTGCTAAAAAAATATGCACTGACGCTGTACTAATGACACTGTCAGGGAAGGAGTTAACATCAAGGGTGATCAAAGGGTTAAGTGTGCTCCTAGGGAGTGCTTTCTAACGGGGGGGGGGGGGATGCTGTGACTAGGAGAAGACTGGGAGCAGGTCGCCGGCAGCTCGTGCGCGGCCCAGACCTACTGCATGTAATTACGTACCTGTATGTGATTTCACACAGGAGGGCCGCCCTGCCGCAGTATATCTGCATGGGGCGGTCCTTAAGTGGCTAAAGGTGTCAACACACAAATATCATAAAACATCAATTTTATTATAAATCAATATTAAAATGTAAATACATATAAAATCAAACGATGGAATATCATATACAGATTCTTAGGTTGTTGACAAACGCTCTTCGTCGACATGTTTCTCCTGAATGGCTTCTTCAGGAGCTAGCAGAGTATACATGCATTGTCACAACTATAAAGACACAAATGCAATGTATTAGAACACCATTTTTCTTTATACATTAATTGTTGCTATCTGAATTTCAAAAAAAAATCAAAATAATATGTCAAAAATATATGACAATCCGTAACAATGTAAAAGTATCAAGGGTTTCATATATACATATGCCTCTATATACAGTATCTCACAAAAGTGAGAACACCCCTCACATTTTTGTAAATATTTTATTACATCTTTTCATGTGACAACAAAATTGAGTGTACAGCTTGTAGAACAGTGTCAATTTGCTGTCCCCTCAAAATAACTCAACACACAGGGTCTGATTTACTATAACTCCAAAATCTACTCCAGCAGTGCTTTAAAATGCCTCCCAATTAAAGGCAATTAAGACTTCAGCTCTATTTGCCTGAGAAGGTGACTCTCAGATCACATATGCTGAACACTGGCCTTCAACTGGATTCAAACATGTAACTGTCAAATGCCTCCATTTAAAGCTTCAATGCAAGTTCATTGCCCTAAAAATATGGGGACCAATAGAAAATAACATTTTTAAATTGATTGTTTTTTCAGGAGCAGTGGTTTTAATAATGCTTAAAGAGAAAAAAAAAAATGAAATATTCCTTTAAATAACATGCTTGGGGGTCTCTGATGTTTAGAACAGTGCCATCGCAAAATTACATTTGTAAAGGAAAAATTGTCATTTAAAATCGCTCTTGGCTATAATGTATTGCCGCTTCCTGGCAATATAGATAAAGGTCATTGAAAAAGAATTGCATTGGAGGTCACCCCAGTCTATACCAGGCCCTTTGGGTCTGGTGTGGATTTTAAGGGGAACCCCGGCAAAATTTTTAAAAATAATTTGCATAGGGCCCCCCCCCCAAAGTCCGTACCAGGCCCTTCAGGTCTGGTATGGGTTTTAAGGGGAAGCCCGCGCCAAATTAAAAAAAAATGGTGTATAGGTCCCCCCAAAGTCCGTACCAGGCCCTTCAGGTCTGGTGTGAATTTTAAGGGGAACCCCGCAACAAATTTAAAAGAATAGCGTTGGGGCCCTCTAAAATCAAAACCAGGCCCTTATCTGAGCACGCAGCCCTGGCATGGCAGGAGGGGGTGGGGACGAGTGAGTGCCCCTCTCTAAACTTTACCAGGCCACATGCCCTCAACATGGGGAGGGTGCTTTGGGGTCTGGTTTGGATTTTAGGGGGACCCCAACACCATTTTTTTTTTCATTTGGCATGGAGTTCCCCTTAAAATCCATACCAGACCTGAAGGGCCTGGTACGGACTTTGGGGAGGACCCCAACGCCATTTTTTAGTGTGGGCGTGGACTGTGATTGGCCAAAGCATGCAGGTCATGTGCATGCTTTGGACAATCAACGGGCGGCATTCCCCCACAATGTCACTGCATTATGGGGTGCTCGAATTTCCCACTAACGCCCATAATGTTTGGAATTTGCCGCACAGGCGAACCCCCGATGTTCAAGTCGAACATACGCTTGACTCGAACCGGGGGACCATCCCTATTGACCATGGATGTACATCGCAAAACACTTTTTAAACATTTTGGACATAAAAGATTGGACAAAAAATGTCTCCATTTTTAAAAACATTTTTACACTTTTTAGGTGAATGGGTAGGGGTACAATTTATGATGACCCTTTTTTGGTTCCACATCAGAATAGGATCGCATGGGTGTTCACACCCATGAGATCCAATTCCTATCGGAGTTTGCAGTGTGATCTGCAAACTGATTTGGGGGTGTCAGCTTGCTATTGACACTTCCAGCAGTTTGCATTTGGCAGTGTGAACTGCTTGTGAGTCGGGTGCGGTGCGGGAACCCTGTGAATCCACTGCCATATGCAAACTGCTGGGAGTGTCAATAGAAACCTAATGACACCCCCAAAATCAGTTTGTAGATCGCACTGCGAACTACAAATTCGGACAGGGATCGGATTGCATGGATGTGAACGCCCATGTGATCCGATTCTGCTGCGTAACAAAAAAGGGTCCTACGTGACTTTGGCCGGTATGCGATGCGAATTCAGCCATACTATCTGTGTGGCTGAATTTGCATAGCACAGAGATCACATGTGATTTGCACTGCGGTGCGAATCACATCCGATCTCGGACACCGCAGCAGTGTGAACTGGCCCTAAGGAAGGTAATCTACTTCCCCAAAACCACCACCTCACAAAACTAATTAAAAAGTAAGTTACAAAAGAGAAAAACAACAAGCAAAATCAATTTCATTTTATTTTTCCAGCAGAAAGACCAGTATGTACATACTTACTGGCATTAAAGTATTTACAGTATAAAGTGGTACCTCGGTTCACGAACAGAAGAGTTCACAAAAATTTGCCTTGGTTCATGAACGCCGCTTCGGTTCACGAACACGATTTGTGGCCGTTTTCTCTGCTTTTCCCTGCTCTGGTGAAATTGCAGATCCAGTATGGCTCCAAAGAGAATGCAGAGCAATCATGGTGACAAGAAGAAAGTGCGGAGCAGTAATGCAGGTGACAAGAATATGCAAAGAGCAAATGCAGGTGACAAGAATGTGCAAGGCTAGTGTTCTCTCTCTCTCTCTTCATACTGTACTGCACTTTTTTCATAGCTGTGTGGTTCAAAAACCAAAAAAAAAAGGTCAGAACGGATTTACATTGAACCCTATGGTATGGTACTGGATGTACAGTACAGTATGTATGTGCTAAAAAGCACACCAAAAAGCTTCTCAATACTGTACTGTAAGTGTCTTCACAGTACTGTACACTTTCAGTTCCTTTCTGTGACCCATAATCTCACCAGAGCAGGGAAAAGCAGGGAAAACGGCCACAAATCGTGTTCGTGAACCGAGGCAAATTTTTGTGAACTCTTCTGTTCATGAACCGAGTTGTTCGTGAACAGAAGCGTTAATGAACCAAGGTACCACTGTACTTAACAGTCATTCTAACAAATCATTACAACATAATATTTAAAAAGGCACATATTCAAACAATAACACCCACCACCCCCCACATTCTACACACATACATCGTGAGTATTTTTTTCCTAGAAGAATGCATGGCAAGACAAATAGGAAGACTGACCGAAGGTCAGCCTAAGTTTGTAGGAGGAGTCTGGCCACATATAAGCCAGCCTCCTCTCACAGGTTTGCACTGTGTCATTTACGGTGTTTCCAGGCGAGGTCACAGGTTTCGTCACTTCTGGTTCTGGTCGTCAGGCCGCGAGGCAAGCTCTGAGTGGCTGAACAGGCATTGGGTGGTTTTTCCTGTGAGGTAGGGTAAGTTGGGCCGGGTGCTCAAGATGTTCAGCATTGTTATCCACAGTACGTTTTTGTGGCTGCCTCTCATGGAGCATCGGCTCAGCCTGAAATTGGGCAGCACACGGGGGCACGTCTGACGGGGGTGGGCCCCACACCTGGCCTAACTGAGCTTCACCGATCGCCGGGGCTTGGGGGGCTCACTGCCTCACATGCTTCCGGGCGCACGCTCTGCTGTCTGGTTTTCTTACATCTTGGCTGCCGATTCAGGTTGGTGCCGGATAGTGGCTCCTGGCAACAGGCAGAGGGATAAGGCGGGGGGGTCTGCATCGGTCATGGGGTCCACGGCTCCCCTTACTGATATACCACCGGAAGTCAGTGAGGGGACGCTCAGGTGCAGGATCTCCTGCAATCAAAGATCATTTCTCCAAATTAAAAAAAAAAAGACTCATGCAGCACTGGGGTGTTTCTTCCTGCCCCCCCCCCCGGTTACACATCCTGGCGTGGGGAGGGGGGGGGCAGGCCTTGCACCATCCAGGTGGGGTATCTGTCGCACGGTCTAGGGAGGGACTCATTTATGGCTCACCAGCATGTTTCTTTCACCATGCAGGGGTCTTCGGGTTAGTGAGCACCGGGGCATTTCATTTAAAAAAAAAAAAAAAAAATGGTGTCATTTCTCAGGATACAGGCAACTGTCCCTCCGCCCATTTTGGGGCCTTGGAGGAGGGTTACAGTTCCAGCTTCAGTGGGGCACACTTATAAAAAAAAAAAAAAATTTCATATCATTTCATTTCACTCAAGGGGGCATTTCGTTCTCTTACATTTCTTAGCTGTCCCTTTCGCTCGATTCTGGGCCATGGAGAAGCATTTTATTTATCATGTGAATGGGTAGGTTCGCGTTGTAGCTCTTTCTCCTTTCTGCGGTAGGCAAGAGTAGGTTGTCCTGGTTAGGACGTGGAGGTGGCTTCTGGTTCATCATCGTCACAGGTCAGTATGTGCGATAGGAATGTCACCCTCCTTTGCATCAGGGGGGTAGGTCGCAGTGGTCGGTTGGGGTCAGGATAGTTTAGGGGGTCATTTTGTGGCTGTCCCTTCGCTCAGCCTGGGCCACGGAGAAGGGCAGCAGGAGATAATTTTCAATGTTTTGTTTTATTAGGCAGATTTTGGGGGATAGCTTTCCCACAGTTTTTAGTTCTGCTCACGGGCCAGTTCAGGAAGGTGGTCGGGAGGGGGGGGCTGTTTGGCGGTACATTTCATGGTCATCCCTTGCCCAGCATGGACCATGGAGAGGGGCAGTGGCAATCATTTCTATGGCTCACATTTCTCAAGCTGCTTGTTTCTGTATAAAAGGAGAATGCTCCAAGTTCAAACATGTTGCTGAAGCTGGAGGAAATTATAGCCTTGTCACTTTATTTCATTGATTGTTACGACAGCTCGGGTTCATTTCATTGAGGGGGGGGGGGGGGGGCGGTGGTATGCGGCATCACCAGGTTGTCATTTCTGTGATTTCGGATATCTGTCCCTCCGCCCACTTCGGGGCCATGGAGGAGGGTTACAGTATTTAGCTTAGGCTTTAGCTTTCTTCAAAGGATTATGATCAGGATGCAATGACTTACATTTCATACGTTGTCAGGTTCATGTCATTCAGCCCGGGGGGGGGGGGAGGGGGTTCAGGCACAGCTGATAAAAAAAAAGAAAAGGGCATTTTGTTTTTTTTACATTTCATGGTTTGTCCCTTCGCTCACTCCTGGGCCACAGAGAAGGGCAACAGCATAATCATTTAATTTTGATGGGTGGGACTGGGTTGCAGCTTTCTTATCTTGTTTCATCAATTCCAGTTATCAGCGTGATCAGGGAGGTTGTCTGTTCAGCGGCAGACAGGAGTAGGTTGTTCTGGATAGGACGTTGAGGTTCCTATCTGGATCGTCATCACCGCTGGTCAGTACGTTCGGCAGCCATGTCACTCTCCATGTACTAGGGGGGCAGGTCACAGTTGTCGGTTGGGAAAGGGGCATTTTGGGGGTACATTTCATGGCTGTCCCTTCGCTCGTTCCTGGGCCATGGAGAAGGGCATCAGCTCAAGCATTTTGTTTCTCATGTGATGGGTAGGCCCGGGTTGTAGCTTTCCTTTTGTCTTCCTCGGTTTTAGTCATCAGCGAGTCCAGGGAGATCAGTCCTTTCGGCAGCCGGAAACAGTAGGTTGTTCTGGTTAGGACATGGAGGTTGCTTTTGGGATCATCATCTACGCAGGTCAGTATGTGCGAAATTAATTTTTCTCCATGCATCAGGGGGTTAGCTCACAGTGGTCGGTTGGGGACAGGGCAGTTAGGGGGTTCATTTCACGGCTGTCCCTTCGCCCAGTTTGGGCCACGGAGTAGGGCAGCAGGAGATAATTTCATGTTTATTCATTTCATAGGCAGGTTTCGGGGGGTAGCTTTCCCAGCTTGTTCCTGGTTCTGGTCATGGGCCAAATTAGGAAGGTGGTCGGGAAGGGGGCTGTTTGGGGGTACATGTCATGTTCATCCCTTCGCCCAGCATGGGCCACGGAGAGGGGTAGCAGCAAATCATTCCAATTCTCACATTTCATAAGCATGTACCGGGTTGTAGCTTTCCCATTTGGTTCCCAGTTCTGATTATGGGCCAGAAGCAGGAAGGTGGTTGGTGAAGGGGCAGTTCGGGGGTACATTTGTTGGCTGTCCCTTTGCCCAGTTTGGGCCATGGAGAAGGGCAGCAGCTCTTCATTTCACTTGTCATTTCTCAAGCAGGTTTTAAGTTGTAGCTTTCTCATCGTGTTTCCCCAGTTCTGGTAATCGACCAAGTTCAGGAAGGTAGTTAGGTACAGCAGTGGATAACTGCAAGCTGGTGACTTGTTAGAGGGAGGGCGGTAGGTTTTCCCGAATTCTTAGGTTTGTCGGGTTTAGCATGTTGTTCATTTCTCCACATAGAGCTAGGGAAGACATTGAGGGTTGCCTTCAGGATCAGTTGTTACTCAGGTTACCACTGTCTTATGTCATTTCGCATCATGCCACACTAGGATGGGCGGCATCAGGGGGCGGCACACTTGGGTATCAGGTTGAGCTTGTAGGCTCAGGTACCAGCTGTGAATGGGGGTTGGTCATTTCTGTCACAAGATACAGATTCATTGTGTTCTGTTTGCCCATTTAGATCATGTCTCCTTCTCCAGCTAGGAGCTCGGTTCATGGGGGTTCTCCGAACATGGACTATTCCAAAATTGATGGCTGAACTACAGCGCAGGGGCATTTCTTATACAGCCTCGGCCCGCAAGGCGGAACTTTTTAGATCATTGTTCCCCTCTGCTTCCGGTTCTGATGCGGAGCAAGTTACACTGCGCTCTGTCACCACGTCCTTATCCAAATCCATGCCATGTTGGATTCACTGGTGTCATCAGGGCAGGAGCTCAGGTCCAGGGTGGAAGCGTTGAAAATCGGCCCAGTCCTGCCCTGTAGGCGCTGGGTCTGCCGGGTACCCCCCCCCAGTGAGGTCATCCCAGCATCTCCCAACACCATGCCAGTTACGGCAGGTAATAGTTCCGGCGCACCTACGGTCACACCAGCACATTTCGTGCCGGCTAATTTGAGGAAGGACATTTGGAAGGCTAGGATGTTAATCTAGCATCCCTCTTGATCGCGACCTATGACATGGCGGACAATAGGTCCTACGCCTGTGGGGATGTGTCAGTAGTGGTTAAGACCAGGGACCACAGACTAAGTCGTAAATTGACCATCCCTGAGTTTGTGCTGGTTTCAGCACATACAAGAACGTTATTTGCTCTGCTCAACCTAACAGGAGGGAGGAATTGGACCTATACTTATATGCCGTGGTAGAATTAGGGCACAAACACGGAGGATCAGCTTTTATGAAAACCACCCCATGCCCGGCTTACTCTCAGCTGAGGATGAATTAATTGCTTTACAGGCCGGTGCCAGGAGACTGATAGAGGTTTCTCTTTCGGCAAATACCAGGAATCTTGCCACACAGCCTGGGAGATTTTTCAGTCCTTGGCCCGGCATCCAAGGGTGGATTGGTACAGCGTCGAGTAGCTTCTGGCTTTCGTTTTTTTTTTTTTTTTGCCACTTACAGTTACACTTGTCACATGCTACTATCAAAACTTATCTGGCCGGGGTGCAACATTTCGCCGTGTTACTATTCCCGGACAAACTTTCTCTGTTCTCCGCACATCCCATCAGGGCAATTTTAAAAGGGATCCAGAAGATCCGTCCTCCTGTGCCAGCCAGCAGGCTTCCCATTACAGGTACTTTGTTCTGGGACATGTCGGCATGCTTGACAACCATCCATTTGGAGCCAAGCACAGTCTGGTTCTTAAAGCAGCCATTTATTTGGCTTTCTATGGTTTCTTGAGGCCCAGTGAGTTTCATTTGCAGGCGGACAGTCCCAGCATTTGTCCATCAAGCAGCTTACCAAACACCAGGGAAATTTTCAACTGGTCTTGAAGGCATGCAAAACGCAGCAGGTGGGAACCGGTACCGTGGTCAGGTATTTTCAGACAGGCACTTCCTGGTGTCCGTTTAAAGTTTTGGATGCTCTTTTGGCTCAGCTACAGGGGGCACCAAGGGAGGGCCCCTTGTTACCCTTTCATGGCACGCACCTCACGACAGCTCGGTTCATCAAGCATGTCCGCTTATTGTTTTGCAGGTGTGGCGTGAATCCTAGACAGTACACGAGCCATTCTTTCAGGATCGGGGCAGCGTCAGCTGCATCACAAGGAGTACCTGACAGGAAGGGGTTACTGTATCCTCGGCTAGCTCCTGAACCTCAGACAAGCACCTTCATGATTATCAGACATGTCTGGAGATAATTTGCATATATAAGGACACACACAGAATGATAGTTAAGCAGTAATTGTGTGTATTGTGACGCATGGGAGGCACCCTTTATATGGCAGTACACATCATAGATCATTCGATTAATGGCACATGCGTACATCATCACTTTCTAAAAGGCTCTTCTCTATCCCTTCACAGGTAATAATCCTTGCTGCACTCAAGCTCCCAACTTTTCTGCATATCATCCACTGTTTGCTGTATGTTTAAATGGTAATAATCCTTGCTGCATTCAAGCTCCCAACTTTTCTGCATATCATCCACGGTTTACTGTATGTTTAAATGGTAATAATCCTTGCTGCACTCAAGCTCCCAACTTTTCTGCATATCGTCCACTGTTTGCTGTATGTTTAAATGGTAATCCTTGCTGCTTTCAACCTCTTTGCCTCTGCCCATATCACTGTGTTTATTTTGCTTTCTTATTGTCTGTACTTAAATTATGAGCCAATGCTATCTTTATTGCTCTGTTGCTGTGTCTTGTAGTTTTCATTTGGTGTTAAAAGTTCGGTCTGTTAGCAATGTGTCCCTCCTATACAATCCTGATTGATTAATTGGCAATACCCCCACCCAACTCAGTATAAATATCAGCCTTCCTGAAGGTCTGCATAGGCCTTGGTCTGCATTGCCAGGGATAGCATGGGCCAATATCATCTTGGATAAAGTATTCATATTGGATTAAGTATTACACTTCGGCTCATTGGATTAAGTATTACACTTCGGCTCATTGGATTAAGTATTACACTTCGGCTCAGCACTTCAGCGAATGCACAAAGCGCAAAACAGAACACTCCAAACCACTGAGCAGACTACAGGTAACTTGATTCCTCATAGAACTTTTTTTATCACTCATCTTGTCTGATTCTAAATCTCCCACTCTCTATCATGCACTTCCTACCTTTTCTTCTCACAGTTGCATCCTCCCTCCTTAAACTCTCTCTCCTTCACCCCTCTTCTCCACCCCACCACTTATATATATCACCCTCACTTCTGTCTACACCTTATTACTGCACTCATCAGCTCCTGCTACTTCTGAACCCACATACCAATAGAACCTTCAGTACACTGGGAAGTGTCCCCCCACATAAGTCACACTCCCATATCACCTCTCTCACCCTTCTGCTTCTCCTAACTTCTGGAGATATTTCCCCAAATCCAGGACCACCATCATTTACCTTTGGACAACATACCAGACACCCCCAAACCTCTGACAGCAGGCGCAATCCACACAATTTAATTTCTATTCCTCTTCTGCCTAGAACCAGCCTCCCCTTCTCCTGTGCCCTTTGGAATGCCCGCTCTGTTTGTAACAAACTTACCACTGTCCATGACCTATTTATCACAAACTCATTCAACCTACTTGCAATCAGAGACCTGGCTACAAGATTCTGACTTCTCTTCCTCGGCTGCCCTCTCCCATGGTGGCCTCCTGTGGACTCACTTTCCCAGGCCTAGTGGACGAAAAGGAGGGGGTGTTGGAATCCTCCTATCCCCTCAAAGCACTTTTCAAGTTCTTCATCCACCACCCTCTCTGTCCCTCTCCTCATTTGAAGCTCACTGTATTCGTCTATTTTCTCCAGTTTCGTTGAGAATTGCTGTGATTTATCGGCCTCCTGGACCGGTATCAAGCTTCCTTGATGACTTCTCTGCCTGGCTACCCTACTTTCTTTCTTCTGAAATTCCAACAATCATTCTTGGTGACTTCAACATCCCTGCTAATCTTGACACTCCTGCTACTTCTAACTTTCTGAGGCTAACTTCCTCTTTTGACCTAAAACAACGGACACATGCTTCTACTCTGATGTACACTGATGGCAACTGCCTTGACCTCATATTCTCCTACCTATGCACTCTATGCAACCTCTCCAACATTCCTTTCTCTTCCGTTTACTGACAGACGCAGCCTTCTTATGACACATGGGGTTATGCTCATCCTACTAGGAGTAGCCTAGGCAAAACAAACAAAAGTGTAGGCTGGCCCCTCCCAGGGGGCCGTCCTCACCTTAGCATATAATCCCCCTGCTCTGTACAGCACATCAGTTTTTATTTGCCTAGTGCAAGGAGTAGACCTGGTTCCCTATGGGAGCAGCGGTCTCCTAAAGATTCATCTAAGGAAGACTGCTATCAAGAAGCTGGCTGGTGGTATAGAGGATATCTCGAATCCTAATCTTTCCCCAGTCCGGCCAACACTATGCGAACCCCCTTAGGGGGGCCCACCGCATAGCGCCCGTTCCGTGTGGGTGGCCAGTGGCTAAAACCCACTAGAGCCCAGTGACTGGTTCACCTCTCCAGTGGCCTGGCCAGCAGCATGCCTTCTTGCGGGGAGGTAGGTCTGCTCTGGGTGGCTACCTGCTGCGCCCGTCGGATTGGTGAGTGAACCCCTCTTCCGCCCTAGAGGCATGGAGAGTGGGCACCTGGGCAGCTCTGTGGTGGTCAGCCGGTGGGGGTCTGTTAGAGGCCTTCCCCCCACTCCCCTTCCCCCCTCAATTCCCCGCAGGCACCTTTGCACTAACCGTTCGAATCTGCACCGACCGTCCGGAGCAATGTGTTAGGTGGGTCGTCGCCATTGGATTTTGGAGCACCGCTCGTTCGTGGCCGACCTCACGTGTGTAATGGCAGCGTCCATTGTTTGAGAACCATGTGGTTTCCAGCCTGCTCTCTGGCGGCCTCCAGTGGTCGATTGGGAGAGCTGCAGTCCTTGTGCAGGAAGTCCTTAAAAACGGGTGTGGGCTTCCAGTTTTTGGTTGAACAGCATGGCTGACACACAGTAACAAGCTCCTGACGTGCAGCAGTTCGTGGGCATTGCTCTTCGGTTGGAGTGCTGAGGCATCAAACAGCAAGTATAGCTGGCACTTCCTGGGTGCTGATAGCGGTGGGTGTAATCCGCCCGGGTATCCCTGGCTGATTTGTGGGGTAGAGGTGGTGGTTAAACAGCGGGGGTGGCGGGCTGAGATGTCAGAGGCCGGCAATTTTATGGCAGGGGTACCTGCAGATCTACAGTCCACCCCAGGAGCATTTGTGTCCTTGGAACAGCTGAGTTCCTCCCCCGAGTCCGCATATGTTTGTGGACCGCTTAGACCCCCTAGGTCCCCTAGGGCTTACCCTTATGATCAGGTGTTTGAACAGGCAGTGTTCGAAGAATGGCGTAAGCCACCAATTTCCTTGGCTTTGCCTAAAAGCTTTGCTGTTCACTACCCCTTTGAGGAAAGCTTTACTAAGATGGGCTTCCCCGGTGGTGGACCCTGCCGTGGCTCGTGTGAATAAGGCAACCCCCATCCCCTTGGAGGGGTCGCCATCCTTTAAAGAGACGGCCGATCGCCGCACAGAGACAGTGTCTGAAGCACTATTCTTGTTGGCTGGGTCAGCCATGCGGCCAGCGCTAGCAACTGCTATGGCGGCACAGTCTCTTCGTGAGCACGCTGCCACGCACTAGTTTGTCTGGTGAATGTGCACAGGCTGAAGTACAGCGAGTGCAACATTTGGAAGAGGTTCTCCGCTACATATGCCATGCTGCTTTGGATCTTCTCCCCATATTGTCAAAAATGTCTGTTTGTTCAATTGTTATCAGGCGGGTGCTGTGGCTCCGCTCTTGGTCGGGCGACCAGGCTTCAAAGAAAGCTCTGGCAGACCTGCCCTTTCAGGGAGGGCATCTGTTTGGCCCACAGTTGGATAAAATTATTAAGGATTTCACGGGAGGGAAGAGTACTTTCCTTCCAGAGCCGAAGCGACGAGATCATCCTCGTAGGCAGGGTCCTGTCTCTTCTGGTCAGAAGAAGTTTTTTCGGGCGCCCGGCCCAGCGGGCAAGGCCGGGAAGGCGTTCACGGGCCACAGCAAGAGGCCCTGGCAGCGTAAGTCCGAAAAAGCGGAGGACAAGTCTGCCTCCGCATGATGGGTTGCCCCCATCCACCTTACGGGTGGGGGGCCAATTTCTGGGGGTTGCAAGCAGCTCTCTGCCCCCAGAAAAGTCCTTCCCCTCAAACTTGAGGCTCCCGCAGGAGCGTCGGGGGGTGCTTCTAGGCGCCGGTCAGGCGCTCAGCAGTCAGAAGTCATCATTAACGCTGGCTTGCCGGCTGGAGTACCTAAGTCGGTTTCCGGACACGGTACAGACAGGGGTGTTCCTAACACTGAGCAAGCGTCTAACGCTTCAGGCTGGGCGAACCCTGTGATCGCGCCAGTGGTTCTCCTTACGGTTCTGTATACGGGTGTTGGGGCTCAGGGTGTCGACTTGCGAAGTGATACCTTACGCCCAGAACACTCGACTCCTGCGAGAGGCAATGTTGTCGCGGTGGGATAAATCTCCTCTATCCCTGGACAGGCCGATCAGGTCAGAGTGTCAGTCCCGGGAACCCTTGGTTTGGGGGATTCAGGTTCCGGCCCTAAAGGGGGGGAGAAGTTGTCCTCCCCGCAATTGGTCGATGTAGGTACCGGAACTGAGAGCGAGCAAGCTTTACCTGTCCCGTTGGACAGAGAGGCTGCGCCGCCCGGTTCTGGTTCAGTCGGTCAATGCCACGGAGGTGGCGTAGGTAAACCATTAGGGCGGAACAAGAAGCACAGCAACAGCGGATGCGGCTCTGATCCTTCGGGGGGCAGTGCTTCACAGGCTTCAGGGTCGGTATCGGCTGCTGTACTTTTTTCCTCCTCTAGGGGCTCTACCACGGGTTGTACGCGGGGTAGAGGCGGGGGGAATCCCAACAATTCTGGTAGCTCCGGATTGGCTCAGGCATCCTTGGCACGCCGACGTAGTACAGAGGGTGGCAGAGGCTCCATGGCATCTTCCGGGGGGTTGGAACCCCCGCTCTTATAGAGTATCCAGAGTACTGTCATTTTTACAGCAAGGACTGGACAAGAACCTGGCGTTAAATACACTTAAAGGGCAGATTTCGGCCCTGGCGGTTCTTTTTCAATGGCCCTTGGCGTCTCATTCGTTGATCCGTACATTTGTACAGGGGGTACGTCATGTGGCTCCTCAGATATGGTCGCCTTTGGCACCGTGGGATTTGAATCTGGTGCTTTCTGTGTTGCAGAAGCCACCATATGAAAGGATTAGGGACATTCCCTTACAGTTGTTGTCGCAGAAGGTGGCCTTTCTGGTGGCTATCACATCCGCCAGGCGGGTGTCAGAGTTAGCCGCATTATCCTGCAGGTCACCTTACTTGGTCCTCTATAAGGACAAGGCAGCTCTGCGGCCCTCCCCCTTCGTTTCTTCCGAAGGTGGTTTCTTCCTTTCATTTAAAAGAGGATATTGTCCTCCCCTCATTGTGCCCGCACCCATCACATCCTAAAGAAGTTGAGCTGCATTCTTTGGATGTGGTGAGGGCCTTGCGGGTGTATTTAAGTTCTACAGCTTCCTTTCGGAAGTCTGATTCTTTATTTTTGCTGACGGAAGGGTCGCGCAAAGGTATGGCGGCCTCGTCAGCTACCGTATCTCATTGGATACGGAAGACCATGACTCATGCATATGAGATTCGTGGTAAGGTTCCCCCGTTCCCAGTCACGGCTCATTCCACCAGGGCAGTTAGTACTTCCTGGGCGTTTAGACACCAGGCTTCGGTGTGCAAGGCAGCTACTTGGGCCTCAGTGCACACATTTACTAAGTTTTACAAAATTGATGTTTCGGCATCCTCGGATGCTGCTTTTGGCTGCAAGGTATTGCAAGCGGCAGTATAGGCGCGGTTAGCGCCGCCTGAGAGGGCGTTTTTCTGTTGGGTACAGTTGTTATGATTTGCCCACCCCTCTTGATTGGCACAGCTTTGGGATGTCCCCATGTGTCATAAGAAGGCTGCGTCTGTCAGAGAACGGAAGAGAAAAAGGAATTTTTTGTATAACTTACCGTAAAATCCTTTTCTCTGAGTTCACTGACAGACGCAGCACCCACCCCTCTGCGTTGGTTTTGTACGGCTTGTTACGAACTGATGTGCTGTACAGAGCAGGGGGATTATATGCTAAGGTAAGGACGGCCCCCTGGGAGGGGCCAACCTACACTTTTGTTTGTTTTGCCTAGGCTACTCCTAGTAGGATGAGCATAACCCCATGTGTCATAAGAAGGCTTCGTCTGTCAGTGAATTCAGAGAAAAGGATTTTACGGTAAGTTATACAAAAAATCCCTTTTTATTAACATGCAGTTGAAGAATTTGCTTACAGTCCTTCCAAGTTCCACTGTTGTCAATTGAGCAAAGTCCACCTTTAATGGGACATGAAAGTATTTCTGGAGGACCAGGTAGCTGCCTTGTATATTGTTTCAGGGGAGACTCTGAAATACGCTGCCCATGAGGTTGCCACTGCTCTAGTTGAGTGAGCCTTAATGCCCTAGGGTACTGGTAGTTGTTGGATAGAGTATGCCTTCCTGATGGATCTGACGAGCCATGATCTGATGTGCGTATCATTGCCATCTGGCCTTTCTTGGTCCCGTGAGGAATCACCAAAAGGTTGTCAGTTTTCCTGAAAGCAGTGGTCGCTGCCAAATAAGTGATAATAACTGATTTAACGTCTAGGGCATGTGGTTCACCTTGGTCGTTGGTGAAAGTCGGGAGATTAATGTCCTGGTTGAAATGGAATGATGTTGCCACCTTTGGAATAAAGTGGTCTGCTGGTCTTAGAACCACTCTGTCGGGGTAAAACACAAGATCTGCAATTTAGTCAATAATAGTGAATAAACCGTCGCTGGTGACGAAAGTCCTTTTGACTGTTGGAAAACCACTAAGGAGTGCCCTGGTTCTTTCCGGTCTACCGTTACTATGCGTGTAGTCTAGTACCGAGCAGTCTAGGTAGTCCTTCCGTATGAGATAGGTTGTTGATGGTCATGGGATCCCGTAATTCCGAGTGAGTTGATCTCGTCACCGTTGGAGTACCCGTCGCATAAAGTCTCAGAGGGGACTTTGTTATATGTTCCGTCGATGGACCAGGAGGTCTTTATGAAAGT
>BLSH010070484.1:270480-285593 GCA_018402905.1 Glandirana rugosa | reverse complement strand
TATACGAAGGCTGTGACCACTTCCCTTCCCCAGCCAGGGCAGTCCCCCTACAGTTAGAACACGCCCAGGGAACATACTTAACCCTTAGAGCGCCCCCTGCAGGTTAACCCCTTCACTGCCAATGGCATTTACACAGTAATCAGTGCATTTTTATAGCACTGATCGCTGTATAAATGCCAATGGTCCCAAAAAAGTGTCAAAATGGTGCGACATGTCCGCTGAAATATCGCAGTACTGCTAAAAATCGCAGATCGCCGCCATTACTAGTAAAAAAAAAAAAAAACCCCAAAAATGAATTCTCATCATCCGTAAACGCGGCCACTTTTGCGCAAACCAATCAATAAACGCCGATTGCGATTTTTTTTATCGCAAATATGAGGAAGAATATAAATCGGCCAAAAACTGTGAAAAAAAATGTTTTTTTTTGTTTTTTTTTTGTATTCTAGCAAAAAGTAAGAAATTCGTTTTTTTTTTGCAAAATTGTCGCTCTTCTTTTGTTTATAGCGGCGATCAGAAATGACGCAGAGGGGATCAAATACCACCAAAAGAAAGCTCTATTTGTGGGGAAAAAAGGACGCAAATTTCGTTTGGGTACAACGTCGAACGACCACGCAATTTTCAGTTAAAGCGACGCAGTGCCGAATCGCAAAAAGGGCTCCGGTCCTAAAGCTGGAAATCCTTCCGGGGCTGAAGTGGTTAAACACTAATTATTTCAGACCGGGTAGAGAGGAACACTTATATTTCACTAGATGGGCAAGAAAAGAAGAAATATACCTACAAGATATAATGGAGGGAAATAGAATTTGCACATATGAAGAGATCACAGATGGGGCACTAAACCTTTAGGGCCGGTTCACACTGTAGCGAGGCGGAGCGGCGCGATGCGGCGCTCCAGGCGATCTCAAAGCGGCTTGCTAAGAGACTTCTATCATAGAAGTCAATGCAAGCCGCCTGAGATCGCCCTAAAAATAGTGCAGGGACCATTTTTCTAATGCGGAGCGAAGCGATTCGCTCCTATTAGAACGGTCCCATTTGCACAGCATTGAGGCGAATTGTCAGGCGACTCAAGTCGCCTGACAATTCGCCTAGATGTGAACGGGGAGCGAAGTCGCGCCGCTCCGCCCCACTGCAGTGTGAACCGGCCCTTAGACAAATGGAGATATGCACAAATTAAACATTTCACAGATAATATACCACAACCACTGAGAGGGAAAGAAAATATGAGGGCCATAGAGAAAATAATGAACACTTCTCAGAGTTTGAGGAGACCAATAGCAAAAATATACAAAATCCTGATAAAATAAGCAGAACCTAAGATCCCTATATACTTAGGGAAATGGGAAGATGAGCTAGGGATAATTGGTGAGGAAGAAACCAGGAAAAAAATACTGAGGTCGAGCTTCAACACGGCACTGGACCAAGGAACAAGAGAATTGAACTATAAAGTACTAGCAAGATGGTACATAACACCAAAAAAGACACAGATGATACAAGGAGATGGCCCCATGAACTGCTGGAGGGGATTTGACACCCCAGGCACACAGGCGCACATATGGTGGAACTGTCCAAAAATAGGGAAATATTGGAAGGAGATAGTAAGAAATATCCACAGGATCACAGGGGAACAAATTAAAATGGACCCCTGGGAATGCCTATTCCACTTGACGGGAAAAGCAGAAAAGCAATATAGAAAATCATTGGTCCCAATCTTACTAAACGCTGCAAAAAGCTTAATACCTAGGAAATGGAAAACAACCGAGACCCCAACATTAACAGAGTGGCTCCAGAAGATAGAAAGGATAAGGATACTGGAGGATCCAGTATACGGAGCTGAGGAAGAAAATGAAATATATCAGAAGAAATGGGAAAAATGGTTGGATTTAAAAAAATCAGAACTCTATGTGGAGATAAAGGGAAACATTTGACCCCCGGATTAACCCCAAATAAAAAGTAACAGGGATGTCCCAAAGATGAGTAGATAGAGGTAACTGAGAAGACGTAGCGGAGAGAGGGGGGGGGGGGGTAGATAAAAAATCAACATAGGGAAGGTCTTTGTACCTTGACCCACCACCTTAGAGATTATAAGGTTAGAAAGAGAAGGGGAATTTTTAAACAATAAATAAAGATTAAAATAAAGAGAGGAGAGAAATTTCCACGATGATGATAAGTTCTAAACCAGAGATGGAAATATGAGTGATAAATTCTGTGGTCTCTAAAAGGACTTACTGAGGTGGAAAAAAAAAAGAATAATGAGGAATTGAAGAAGCTCCTCCCTAGGCCCTGTCCAGATAGTCAGAAGATCGTCAATAAAATGGAAAAAATTAAGTATAGATCCCAAGAAAGGAGCAAACGGTTCATCTGAAAAAATCCACCTCTCCCAGCCATCTAAAAATAGGTTGGTATAGGAGGGTGCGCAGCAAGTGCCCATTGCAACCCCCTGATTTTGTAGATATGCCTGATCGAGAAATGTAAAAAAGTTCCTGGTCAGAACAAACCTTAGGAGATCCAAAACAAATTGGTTATGCGGCCAAGTAGTATGATCTTGCTCTGCTAGAAAGGATCCAATCACCCGGATGCCCCGCTCCTGCGGAATACTGGAATAGAGGGCCTCTATATCCACTGCCACGAACAGGGCATCCGGGAGAATATGGATCCCCTCCAGGTGTTTAAGTAAATCAGACATATCTCTTATATAGGATGGAAGACATATCACATGTGGCATTAAAAAAGTGTCGACATAGCGACTCACCATTTCAGTTAAAGATTCATTTCCAGAAACAATTGACCTACCTGGAGGATGAGATAAACTCTTGTGCACCTTAGGCAGGGCATAAAATGTAGCTATGTGTGAAAATTTCGGAATACGTTTTTCAAGAGGTTTTTTTTAAAGCGTACTTTATTAAACAACTTACATGTACAGCACATACAACTGCATTGTAGATGATAGAATTTCAAGAGAATAGTATGAGACAAGAAAAATTTTCATACAAACAAAACATTAACAGCGTCTACATCTACATCTATAGCATAGCGTCTGGATCCGCATGGTCTTAATCTCTTCCCTGCGTTCCTACAGCTCCCATTAGCATCATATTCAAAGATACATAGAGGGTTTCGAAGCATTATTTCCATTATACATTTATCATCAATTTATGGAGAGTACCATCCCTCCCCGGCGTTCAGGAAATCAAGAGTCCTCAGGCACAGTGTCATTAGATTCCATCCAGGTACCCCATATTTTGTGGAACTTATGGGGGGGCCCCCCTTGCCTCGTAAGTCAGCTTATACAGAGGAAGCACATTATGTATCAGTCTAATCCAAAGATGCATTGTGGGTGAGGATCCAGGCTTCCAGTTCATAGTGATGTTTTTTTAGCATAAAAAAATGCGATACGCAAAAAGGTTTGCTTATGTTTGGGGATATTTTCCTCATCCTCTATATGGCCCAGCAGGCAGCGCAGAGGATTACATATATTAGGAAGCTGCGTGAGGGAGCTGAGAAATGCTGTATCCTCGGACCAAAACTGCCTAATCCGAGGACAAGTCCACACCATGTGGAAGAAGGTACCATCAGCCATATTGCATCTAGAGCATAGAGCAGAGGCGATCCTGCCTAGTTTATGAAGCAAGCTTGGTGTATAGTATGATCTATATAATAGTTTGGCTTGGATAACTTTGTCTCTAGAGGAGATGACAGCAGGGACCTGGACTGGTAGAATTTCCTTCCAAATGTCTTTCAACATCTCTGGAATATCAGAGCGCCATTTGAGCTCTGTTTGTAGAAGTCTAGCCGTGGTGGAGTGGAGGAGAGTTTTATAATAGTTGGATACAAGTTTCTCATGGGCTGGGTCAGTTATCAGTAAATCGAGTATGGAGGGCTGCATATTCGTATTGTGCTGTGGCTGTGTGTCGAATCTGAAGGTAGCGAAAATATGCTGTTTGGGGCAAACCGTAGTCTCTAGAAAATTCAGCAAAGGATGGGAACAAATTTTCCACAAATAAGTGAGAAATTAGCCTAACCCCATGTCTGAACCAATATTTACCGCCTTTCCTGTGAAAAAACTCCTTCAACTGGGGATTACCCCAGAGAGGAGTATTGGGGGAATATTGGGGTGGGTCACCAGGTGGTAGTAATTTTGAAATCTTAAATATCCGTATAGTCATATTAAGAATACCTGTTCCCACCCGCCCCCTAGTGGACAGTCTATACAGTAAGTTCTGCAGTGACTCGTATGATGATAGGAAGGCGGCTTCTAACGCCGTAGCTGCATTGTTAGCTTCTGGATGGAACCACCAGTGTGCATGTGCCAACTGGGAGGCAATATAATAAGTCTGTAGGTTTCGGAGCGCTAGTCCCCCTTCCTGTATAGGTAATTGTAACGTGTCTTTTGCTATGCAAACCGCTCTTCCTCTCCACAAAAAAGTAGTAAGAATAGATTCTATTTTGCAAAATTTCCGCTTGGGGATATAAGTTGGCGAATTACCTAGTACATACAGAAAGCGGGGCAGAAATATCATCTTGAAAATGTTGATTCTGCCCAGATGTGTTAAGGCAAGAGTAGTCCACATTTTTAAAGTAGTCTTTAGCCTACGAATTGGGGGTCCAGATTATTTTTAATATAATGGGACATTGGCTGCTGGACAACAAGTCCAAGATATCTAAACGTGGGGACAACCTGCAGGGGGCAGTCCAGGGGCAAGTCCATTGTGGTCGCCTGGTCCAATATGAATAAAATGGACTTAGACCAATTCACCCTGAATCCAGAGAAGCTTCCAAACTCCTCAATACGTTTAAGTAGGGTAGGGACTGCTGCTTGAGGGTCCGCCAGGTAAATAAGCATATCATATGCGTACAGAGATATTTTTTCCTCCAGTTCCCCCACAGTGAGACTCACAATGGCTGGGGCAGCCCTAAGCAGTGCCGCAAGAGGCTCTATCGCCACCGCGAATAGCAGCCGCTACAGATGGCATCCCTGCCTAGTAGCCCTCCTGTATAGGTAATTGTAACGTGTCTTTTGCTATACAAACCGCTCTTCCTCCCCACAAAAAAGTAGTAAGAATAGATTCTATTTTGCAAAATTTCCGCTTGGGGATATAAGTTGGCGAATTACCTAGTACATACAGAAAGCGGGGCAGAAATATCATCTTGAAAATGTTGATTCTGCCCAGATGTGTTAAGGCAAGAGTAGTCCATGTTTTTAAAGTAGTCTTTAGCCTACGAATTAGGGGGTCCAGATTAATTTTAATATAATGGGATATCGGCTGCTGGACAACAAGTCCAAGATATCTAAACGAGGGGACAACCTGCAGGGGGCAGTGTGGGGGCAAGTCCATTGTGGTCGCCTGGTCCAATATAAATAAAATGGACTTAGATCAATTTACCCGGAATCCAGAGAAGCTTCCAAACTCCTCAATAAATTTAAGTAGGGTAGGGACTGCTGCTTGAGGGTCCGCCAGGTAAATAAGCATATCATCTGCGTACAGAGATATTTTTTCCTCCAGTTCCCCCACAGTGAGACTCACAATGGCTGGGGCAGCCCTAAGCAGTGCCGCAAGAGGCTCTATCGCCACCGCGAATAGCAGCCGCTACGGATGGCATCTCTGCCTATTGGCCCTCCTGATTACAAAAGGGTCAGAAATAGATTGATTAACCCTCAGTCTAGCCCGCGGGTTACTGTACAGCAGCCGCACCCATGCAATAAATCTCTCTCCAAACCCAAATTTTGCCAGTACTTCCAGCAAATACAGCTACTCCACTGAATCAAAGGCCTTTTGCGTATCCAGGGCAACAACCGCCCTGGACCCCACAAGGTCGTGTTCAGCCTGCATGTTCATGAATAGCCTCCTCAGATTAATGGATGTAGACCGGCCCGGGATGAATCCTGTTTGGTCTGCTCCAACAATAGAAGTGATTACTGTGTTAAGTCTAAGGGCCAGGACCTTGGCTAATATTTTTACATCTGAATTAATCAAGGGAATAGGTCTAAATGATTTGCAAAGGGTATGATCCTTGTGAGGTTTAGGAATAAGCACTATTAGCGCTTTAGACATAGAGGGTGGGAGACTGCAACGCATAGTTAAACAGCTTGAGCAAATGTGGGATTAGCATGTCTTTGAATGTACTGTACCACTCAATAGGAAAGCCATCCAGGCCGAGCGTTTTGTTCCTGGCAAACAACTGGATGGCCTTCTCCACCTCCTCCTCTTTAAGAGGCGCTTCGAGGGTTGCTATTTGATCCTCGGCTAACTTGGGTAAGGTGATCTCGGCTAAGTAGTCATCTAGTTCTAGGATAGTGTTGTGGGCCTTAGTCGTATATAGAGAGGTGTAAAAAGCTAAAAAACGTGTCAACTATATTCTTGTTTTGCTCCACCAATACTCCGTGCTCATTCTTAATTCTGGAGATGCAACATGGCTGAAAGTCAGGCCTAGATAAGTAAGCTAACAAGCGGCTATTTTTATCACCAAATTCAAAAAGTCTTTGATTTTGATATAGTAATTTTTTCTGCGTACGGGAGGTGGAGTATGTAGCCTCCGCCTCCCTAAGGGATATTTCCGCATCCGTCATCCTGGACTGGGATGCCTTATGGGCCTGCCCCATGGCAGCGGCAAAGGAGCCTCGCATCGTGACTTTAAATGCATCCCACAGCACATCCACGGAGGCACTTTGCTGGTTATTTACCCAAAACTAGGATGTGTCTTTACGTCCCCAGTCCATGACTGCTGGATCCACCAGCCACAGGGGCTCAGTCTCCATATCTTATAGGAAGCAAAGGCGCCCAGAGCGAAGTCCACCAGCAAAGGCGAGTAGTCCGACACCGCCCTGGGCAAATACTTCACATCACTTATCATATTAAGCACAGCATGAGACACCAGACAGAGATCTATCCGTAACAGTGTACCATATGTATCTGAATAGCAGAAATACTCCTTCACATCTGCATGTCTCCACCTCCAGGCATCCACCAAGTCATACTGTATCAAGTAAGTCTGCAGGGGGGTGGGAGGTGCTGTGGAGCACCCCAGCCTATCTAAAGTATTATCTAATACTGTGTTGTAATCCCCAGCCAGGATCAGTGGCCCTCCGCAACACCCAGCACCATCATCATCAGTTCCTCAAAACGTTGCTTGGTAAATGGTGGTGGGAAATATATACTGGCGATGGTGTATGGTTTGCCCTGCACTTCTAGTACCACTATTACGTAGCACCCCTTAGGATCCTTTTAATATGTTTGACAGTAATAAGAGCAGATTTGGCTATCAAGATAGAAGTGCCTCTAGCATATGTGGAATATTGGAGTGAAGGGCGTACGCTTGACTCTCTTTAGCGCCATCACCCTAGAGCCCTGCAAGTGTGTCTCCTGGAGGAGGATGACATGCGGATTATGACAGGCTAGGTATTCAAACATTAAAGAACGTTTCACCCTGGAGTTAAGCCCCCTGACATTCCAGGAAATCAACCGTAACTTAGACATGTCTCAGGGGGAATAATTTGTTAACGGGATAGCAACACCAGTGTAGTAATAAGGGTTGTAAGTAGGAGCATGGAAAAACCCGTCAAACTGTAGTCCATACAGTAGGAGCATCGAAGGGGGACGCTTCACCACCCACATAACAGTACATAAAGCACATAACTGGGTGCTGTAGTTCCCGAAACTAAGTGCCATAGAGTTCATAACTGGAAAGCAATAGTTAACAGTCAACAGTCCCAAACCAACCCTAACCCTCCCGGCCCTCAAACCCCAACTCTTGAGGGCTTAGATCCCAGAACTCTCTGCTAATAGCACGGGGGACATGACACAGTCCCAGGTCTTAGCAAAAGCCAAAAACCAAAAATCCAGAGAAAAGTGTGGGGGGGGGGGGGCAAAGTAACTGCGGTGGCCCCTGTGTTGTCCAAGTCTCATCCACTATATAGGATACAGTTGCACCCAGAGTCCCAATAGAGCCATGACAGCCCGAGTTCTACATTAGACAGTGGTCCACGGATTATGGGTGCTTTAAGTATATAAACTGTGACCACTGGAGTAATAAATGAGCTGCCTACTACCCCCACAGCCAGGGTATGGATCCTTATTTCACACTAGATTATGAATGGTACGTAAAGCAGTGCCGTAAAGGCAGCAGGCAGCCCCTTAGAGCCAGGATTATTTCTTTCAGCGGGGTGATCTCCTATTAGATCAGCGCTGGTCCAGGGGTTCCAGTGTATCAACCCAGTGGGCTGCGTCATTCGGATCAGTGAAAAAGAACGCTTTGCCTTGATAAATGACACGCAGCCTGGTTGGGTATAGCATACTATATGGCACTTGGATCTCCCTTAATCACCTTTTAATTCCCAGGAATGTGGTTCGTTGTTTCTGGGTCGCCACCGAGAAGTCCAGAAAAATGGTAGTCCCGTTTCCATTAAAGGAGACTTTGCCCTTTTCTCTAGCCGCCCTAAGAATGGCCTCCCTGTCCTTAAAATGAAGCAGCCTGATGATTATTGCCCTTGGGGGTACTCCAACTGGCAGAGGGCACAGCGGGACTCTATGAGCCCGTTCGATGGCGAATAATGGGGAGAAGGTGGAGGTCCCAAAAGTCGATGTCCGCCAGTGCTCCATAAACCCCTCTGGTGTTTTGCCCTCCGCTCCCTCCGGGAACCCCAGAAAGAGTAGATTGTTTCGCCACAGGCGATCTTCCAATTCAATGAGCTTATCAATTGATTCTTCCTGAGCCCTGTGGATGTCTCTCACCAAGGCCTGTAGCGGTCTAAGCTCATCTTCCATGTCCCCAATTCTTTGCTCTGCGTTAATGACCCTGTGTCTAAGATTATGGACGTCATGTTTGAGGAATGACAGGTCAGTTTTAATGGAATCCATCTGCAAAGTCAGTGAAGCGTGGCTGTGCTGAATGGCCTCCATAATTTGTGCCAAGGTCGTTTCCCCTCCTTGCGCAGAAGCGTGGGTGTCACTGGGGGAGGGAGGAACAGAGAGTGGAGCTCGGGGGGGTCGCTGACAAATTGGGTGATGATGGCCCTGCAGACTCACCCGTCCTGCCATGTTGCGATGAGGATTGTGCAGGCTGCTGTGATCGTTCGTCACTGGGCTGGGGTAGTCTTCCGTCGCCACGTGTTCCGTCGGCGCCATCTTGGGTCCCCATATTTTGGAAGCCAGGTGGTTGAAATCCAGGTGCAGCTTTAACGAGGGGTCCAATTTTCACCATCCCCTGCACCCTTCAGCTATCAGGGCACCACACAAGAGAGTCCCATCCGGAGTTGTGTATTGGGGGGTGTTACAGGGTCTCAGCCGGAGCCAGGCCTTAGGGCTGTACAGAGCGAACGCCTGCTTTGCCCGCTCCCCCCTTTCAGTCTGGCCCCCAGAAGGACAAGGGCAAATATCTAGTACAGGATGAATGGAGCTGGGGCCTGCAGATTTCCACTTCTTTACAGATTAGGCAGTAGGCCCAGGCAGCTAGATTGCGGCGGTTTGCGATGCCTGGAGGACCGGGCTGACACTGATGAAGCCGCGGATGGCTGGATAGTATGGGATCCGCCGGTGCTCTGCGGACAAGGCCACAAGCCGGGGCCTCAATTTATGGATCCGACCGGCCGGTCGGCCGACTGTCAAAATAATCCTCTGGAAGGATGCCCCTTGCTCACACAGGTATCCCCTGCTGATGGCTGTCCCCCGATGCCCGGAGAAGCGCGGATGGCACAGGATTGGAAACAGGATCACCGGAGCTCAAAGCCAGGCGTCCGTCGCCGTTCACATCCTAGACACGCCCCCAGATATTCAAGAGTTGGTTGGTCAATATGACCATCCATATATGCCTGTGTACATAAGATGCGTAATTCTTTCTGAATTACAGAAATACATGATCTTAGAGTACCATTCCCTTAAATCATTACGTGCCGGGTCATTAAGTCATTACGTGCTCGGGAAGATGTGGTCATCAAGCCATCTGATAAGGGTGGGAACATCGTGGTGATGTCCCACCCTCAATACCAGAGAATGTGTTTGAATATCCTGAAGAATCGGGAATAGTGCTCTAAGATCAGACCTGAATATATTTCTGTATTTCAGGAAGAATTACGCATCTTATTTAAACAGGCATATATGGATGGTCTTATTGACCAACCAACTCTTGAATATCCTATTCCGAAATTCTACGCACTGCCTAAGGTGCACAAGAGTTTATCTTATCCTCCAGGTAGGCCAATTGTTTCTGGAAATTAATCTTTAACTGAAAAGGTGAGTCGCTATGTCGACACTTTTTTAATGCCACATGTGATTTGTATTCCATCCTATGTAAGAGATACGTCCAATTTACTTATACACCTGGAGGGGATACATATTCCCCCAGATGCCCTGCTCGTGGCGGTGGATATAGAGGCCCTATATTCCAGTATTCCGCAGGAGCGAGGCATCCGGGTGATTGGATCCTTTCTAGCAGAGAAAGATCATACTACTTGGCCGCATAACCAATTTGTTTTGGATCTCCTAAGGTTTGCTCTGACCAGGAACCTTTTTACATTTCTCGATCAGACATATCTACAAAATCAGGGGGGTCGCAAAGGGCACTTGCTGCGCACCCTCCTATGCCAACCTATATTTAGGCGATTGGGAGAGGTGGATTTTTTCAGATGAATCCTTTGCTCCTTTCTTGGGATCTATACTTAATTGGTTCCATTTTATTGACGATTTGCTGATTATCTGGACAGGGCCTAGGGAGGAGCGTCTTCAATTCCTCACTATTCTTAATACTAATCTCTATAATCTGAAATTCACTTATACTTTCAGTGACCAGAAGATTTCCTTTTTGGACCTTACGATTTCAATCTCTGAGAGTAGTAATCTGACTACCAATTTATATCGGAAACCGAGTGCTGGGAACACTATCCTACACGCTTCAAGTGCCCATCCCACCCCCCTGATTAAGTGTATTCCATATGCGCAATATTTGCGCCTCAGGAGGAATTGTTCCTCCAAGGAGAATTTCATTAATCAAGCCAAATCCCTCCAAACCAGATTAATGGCTAGGGGCTATTCAAGATCCCTTTTGAGAAAAGCCTTCAATAAAGCCAGGAACAAATCTAGGGTTGAACTGTTATTTCAGAACAACCCTAGGTCCAAAATGGGTACTGTCAAATTTGTTACTCAATACTCAGCCCACGAGAAACCATTGCGTGCTCTGATGTCACACAATTGCCATTTATTGACTGATGACTATGTACTCCCGAAATACCTTCGACCCTATCCTGAACTGGTGTTTAGAAGGGCTACATCTCTACGGGACACTTTGACCTCTAGTCATTACTCAATTGTACCCAGAGGGGTACAGTTCCCCAAGGGTACATATCGATGTGGTGAGTGCGATAGATGTCCTTGGATTGCAGAGGGCAAGGGGATCCATCTCCCCAATGGAACCTGGCTGCAATCCCGTCATCATGCCACTTGTAAGGCCTCATACACACGGACGTTTCTAAAAAGATAAACAAAATGTCGGGCCCGACGTCAAGGAAAAAAATCGGCGTTTTTCGGCGTTGTGCATCGGCGTTTTTGAGCGTTAGTGAGCGTCGGCGTCAATAGGCGTTTTTTAAAAAAAATCATCCCTCTGCTATTTTTCAACCTAAAAACGTCAGCGTCAAAAAACGCCGGTATAATAATAGGTGGCTTTGTTGGCATATTGTGGCGTCGGCGTCAAAAAATGCCAAAATGTTACAGCCTCAGAACGCGATGGCTGTGGGTTCTACTTTCATCTCACTAACACCGACGTCATCTACAGCTCAAAAACGCCGACGTTTTTATGGGGCCATTGACTAACATGGAGAGCTGCAAAAAACGCCAGAAAACGCCGGCGTCAAAAAACGTCCGTGTGTATGAGGCCTTAAACTTGCGGCGTGATATATTTAATGAAGTGCGCTTGTCATGCATTTTACCTTGGGAAAACCATTTGGGAGTTCGGTCACAGAATACGGGACCATATTCATTACTCCGGTAATGCCAAGATCATTACACCGGTTTCCAGACACATAGGGCTCCATCATGCCTTTGACAATATGACTGTCTCCATCTTTGCCCTGGAAGTGGTCAAACCCAACATAAGGGGAGACTTGGACAATCAGATTCTTAGAGCAGAGACCCTGTGGATTGAGAGGCTATCTGCCATCACTCCACCAGGGTTGAATGAATTAAATAGCTTCAAACCGTTCTCTTAGCTGGATTCCCCATGGTGGGTTAGCTGCCTTTTTGCACTGCTGGACATGTATGTGGGGGGTGGGAGGGATGGGTGTGGGGGGAATACCCAATTCCCCAATTTGACAAATTCATGTTTGGCTAATACTATCTTTTATATGAGTTGTACTGTTTTGGAATGCATATGTATTTATAATTCTATTATTCTATTACTGTGGCAGCTGTAGGGGTTCTACTCCCCGTTTTTATGTCCCTGTTTTATGTTCTATCTTGGGGCATCCCCATTATAGTGTGCCCCCCCTTGGTCTGGAGTGGTCCCCCACCTGTCTTGGTCCCGCTGTTTTGGGGCATATGGCACCTTGAACGGGTTATTCGCTTTGTGTTCCTTTTCACTGACATTCCATTTATTCCCCATTGGGGGGAGCCCGAGGTGTTCTACACTGCCGACTATCTATCTAAATCCTATTGCGCGTGCACCCTTTGACGCATGCGCACTTTGATCAGGACCAATGACCTCGGTGGTCAGCGCTGGTCGCGGCGTCCGACGTCATGGCTTGATTTTGGCGCCTACTCAGGGTATTTATAGGGATCTTGCGGTCTATGTGCTGCAAGACGCCCTTACAGCGGATACATACTTGATAGTATACTGAGGTGAGTGACGGGAGCTCTATATATATGGGGGGGTGTATGCTCCCATTCCTTTTTCTTTCTAGTATCAAATTACCTTGTTAACACTCTGTAACCTACCCACAGATCATGGGCCTTTGTGGCCTAATCTCTCGGTCCCGAGTGGACATTAAGTGACCTTTGGGCATATGGTTCTGAATGGCCCCAGGAATATTTGGAGGACTTACCCCATCTATGATTGACCGGTTGAATAACCCTTTATGGTTTTTTGAAGCAGGTATGTTCACCCTAATGTACTCCAGTGTTGGAGTGAATTGCTGTGGGATTGTTTATTATAGTATATTTTCTTGGCTTTTATTACCAGATTTAACCCTTGTCTCTCTACTATCAGTACCGCTGTATGTGATCCAGGCCTTCTCTGTTTTTGAGGTGGGTTACCTCATCTATATTAGTACGTTTAGCCATCTCCCTTATTATATGTACCCTAAAAAAGATCTGTCTCCTCCCTGGAAGGAAGGGCTGGCTGTAATCTCTTGATTGTTGGATATAACATTTATGTCATCTTAATTCCCATAGATTCACGTACCATTGTAAATTTGGGCCCTTGGCCTGTATGTTGACCCTGTTAGGACCCTGTTCTGGTATTTGGGCCGGGGATTGCAGGCTACTAGAGTCTAATGTATTAATGATAGATATGTACTTATGTTAGTTATGTTTGTATTCTATAGAAACCCTGTTAAGCTGAAGTTTTTTCTGAAGAAGCGGACCACCACGAAACATGTAAAAAGCACTGCTGTATTGGTCCGGATTCTTTCCCCTATGTGGGATTTGTCACCAGACTTCTCCAGCTGTTTTACTTCAGCCTTAATGTAATTGTCTATTGTCATATTTGTTTGTCATGATCTCCTTGGTAGAGAGATTTTTTTATACATCAGTTTTTCAATAAAATTGTATATGACTTTTTAACAACTTTAAGACCGAGCCTCTTTTTGGAGTTCGCTGGTTACGAGTTAAAATCAGGTATTTTTGCTATAAAATTACTAAGAACCCCCAAACATTATATATTTTTTTTCTAACACCCTAGAGAATAAAATGGCGGCCATTGCAAAACTTTATGTCACACCATATTTGCGCAGCGGTCTTACAATTTTTTTTTTTTTTAATTGAGTTTTTTGAGTTAAAAAATAAGACATCAGTAAAGTTAGGCCAAATTTTTTTCATATTGTGAAAGATAATGTTACGCCGAGTAAAATGATACCCAACATGTCATGCTTCAAAATTGCGTCTGTTCGCAGAATGGCGACAAACTTTGCAACATAAAAATCTCCATTGGCGACGTTTAAAAAATTCTGAAGGTTAGCATTTTTGAGTTACAGAGGAGGTCTGGTGCTAGAATTATTGCTCTCGCTCTAACGATCGCGGCGATACCTCACATGTGTGGTTTGCACACCGTTTTCATATGTGGGCGGGACTTACGTATGCGTTCACTTCTGCGCGTGAGCTCGCAAGGACGGTGCGCTTTAAATTGTTTTTTTTTCATAATTATTTATTATACTTTTTATTTTTTATCTTTACACCGTCATTTTAAAAAAAAATTTTTTGATCACTTGTATTCCTATTACAAGAAATGTAAACATTCCTTGTAATAGAAAAAAGCATGACAGGACCTCCTAAATATGAGATCTGGGGTCAAAAAGACATCTCATATTTGCACTTAAATGCAAAAAATAAAAAAATTTGGAGAAAAATTACATCTCAAAAAAAAAATGTCCCCTTTAAGACCATTGGGCGGAAGTGACTTGTGACGTCGCTTCTGCCCAGCCATGTTATGGAGCTGAGTAAGCTGCTTCAGCCGCTCACTCGGCTCACGGACACTGGGGGGGACAGAAGCGATCATCTCCGCCGCTCTGGTAAGCTGTGGAGATGACCGGAAAGTGGCGGGGGGCACCTCTCCCACCGCTGATAAAAGTGATCTTGCGGTGAATCCGCCACTAAGACCACCCACTTTTATCAGATGCAGAATCGCCTGCAGAAAAAAAAGAATACCGGGGTTATGGTAGCTATCTGCGGTCCGGAAGTGGTTAAACATTGTCTCCAGTTGATTACGTACCATTGAATGTCCATATCTGCCTCACCACTAGTCTGTCAAAGACATGCACCTTAGCAAACAGGACGCTGGCACTTTGTAGTATTGGATAAATGGTGGCTTTTCTTAACCGCTTGCCGACGGCTGATCGGCAATTGACGGCGACAATGTGGCTCTGTAACGCGAATCGCCGTCATACGACGGCGGCCGCGATACAGAGCCACTGTGAGCGG
>BLSH010070484.1:239738-257239 GCA_018402905.1 Glandirana rugosa | reverse complement strand
TTGCCAATTCTCAGGAATATTTCATGTTTATGCGTTTTATACGCATAAACATGGGAAATTCCTGAAAATTGGCAAACGCCTAAACATGAAATATTCCTGAGAATTGGCAAATGCCTAAACATGAAATATTCCTGAGAATTGGCAAACGCCTAAACATGAAATATTCCTGAGAATTGGCAAACGCCTAAACATGGAATATTCCTAACAATGGACATCAAAGTTTGATGGGCATTTGCAGGAATATTTCATGTTTATGCGTTTTGATGTCTCTTTTTATGCTTTTCTAGCTTAAATTAATCTAAACATTTAATGTTACACATTTAAATTTAATATATATTAATTCACACATACACACCGTCCATCTACTCTTGGTCCGGCCCCCGGGTCCAATATATGAACCCATTGCGGCCCTCGAGTCAAAAAGTTTGCCCACCCCTGCTTTAGACACTACAAAAGAATAGGAGCAGATATAATAATATTACAAGAAACTCACTTCTCTACAACCAATCACCCTTTGTACTTTGATAAGTCATATAACTAGGTCGTTTTCACCACCTACTCCAATAAAACAAAGAGGAGTCGCCATTTTAGTTAGGAATTCTATTATTTCAGATGTCCAACACATATTTAAGGACCCTGAAAGTAGGTTCTTGATTATAAAAGGCAAGATCAACGGGCGCTCTCTGACCATCGCATCTGTCTATGCCCCAAATGATGCCCAGTCCACATTCTTTAAAACATTTTTCAATAAATTAGAAAATCTCGTATCTACACACCTCATTATTGGAGGTGATTTCAACCTCGCAGCACATCCCCATCTGGATAGAAGTAATATAACACCTACCTCTAAATGCTTTACTAAATCTATCTCCAAATCACTTACCAATCTACAACTAAACAATGTATGGAGAACGCACAATACAGGCATTAAAGCCTACACCTATTATTCAGCACCTCATGATAGCTTTGCTAGATTGGACTATATTTTCTCCACACCTATCATCCTAGCAAACTCATCCAGCTCTGACATCATACCTTGCCCATGGTCTGACCATCACATAGTTTCATTCACCACTACAGCCATAGGACTCACCCCCTCTCCATATAACTGGAGATTAAATGATTCTCTCCTATCAGACCCTATTACTCTTAACCAATTAACCTCAAATATTCAAGAATACTTTACAATTAACAATGTAGACAATATTTCCCCAACTACCCTGTGGAAGGTCCATAAGGCAGTCATTAGAGGCTTCCTCATAGACACGGCTATTAAAAAGAAAAAAGAAAAATCGATCATGATACAAAACTTATCTAAAGAGCTTAATAGTCTATATCATAAAATCAACTCTCCATGCTCACAAGATATATTATCACAATCTGATGATGCTGAAAAACAACTAAGATTCTCCAGAGCCAGATTTCTTCTTCATGGAAATTCTACCTCCTCTACATTTGCTAAAAAACTTAACCAAACGCTAAAAACCCCACACATTTATAAACTTAGAGATAAGAATGGGCACATGGTTACTCACCCACAACAGGTCCAAGAAATTTTTGTAGAATTTTATAAAAACCTACTATCCCACCCCAATGCTGCCCCACCTCAATCTGCAATAGATTGGCTCAACAATATTGAGCTACCAACTCTTACACCCTCACAAACTGCATCTCTCAATGCCCCTTGTACCAAACAGGAAATAGAAAATATCATCTCTTTGCTCAAGACAGGCACCGCCCCCGGACCCGACGGGTACTCCACCGCCTATTATAAGAAAATGAACCCTATAATTTCATCTCATCTCTATGACCTATTTAATCACATTTTAGGCGGCGGCAGTTTTCCAAGAGAGATGCTGTTGGCTAATATGTCCCTTATCCCTAAACCACATAAAGACCACTCCCTCCCACAAAATTTTCGCCCCATCTCTGTTCTGAATAATGATGTCAAAATCTTTGGTCGCTTCTTGGCTGAACGCCTAGCCAAGGTGATCACTAATCTGGTTCACCATGACCAAACTGGATTCATGCCCTACAGACTAATCACGGATAACATAAGACTAGTCACTAATATCATACAAGACTCCAACTTATTTTCCCGCCCACTTCATCTTCTCAGCTTAGACATTAATAAGGCCTTCGATAGCATCAGTTGGCCATACATGGATACTGTTTTAGATAGATTCGGCATCTCCAATGAGTTCCTTCACGGTTTCCAAGCCCTATATAGGGAACCACAGACTAGAATTAAAATTCCAGGAGTCAACTCTGAATTCTTTACTTTGAATAAAGGAACCAGACATGGTTGTCCCCTCTCACCCCTTATTTTTGCCCTCGCCATAGAACCCCTGGCATGCGCCATAAGGAACAACCCTAACATTGTTGGTTATACAAAAAACCATAAGGAATACAAAATCTGTCTTTATGCCGACAATGCTATTCTAACTCTTTCTGATCCAGCCACATCACTCCCTCATCTATTCAATGATCTAAATTTTTTTCACTTGATTTCAGGACTAAGCATCAATCAAGCCAAATGTTCATTTCTTCCGGTCAACCTCCCCCCGTACACAATTTCCAGTATCAAAAGTCAGTATAACTTTACTTGGTGCACCCAAACCATGCAATATTTTGGTATACACATTACTCCTCATTTTCACTCCTTATACCAACACAATTTCCCTCATTTATTTTCCCAAATCAAAGGCCTCTTGAAACTATGGTCATCTTTCCACATCTCATTCCTAGGACGACTATGCGCAATAAAAATGACTATCCTGCCATAAATCCTTTTCTACTTCCGCACAATTCTCATCAATATACCAAAATATCAAATATTATCTATACAAAGAGAGATTAACAAATTTATTTGGGCCGGTCGGAAACCCAGATGTAACTCTGAGTTGCTTTATAGACCCCAGGGAGAAGGGGGTGCCGGACTGCCTAATATCTGGTTATACTATACTGCCACAAGACTCACTCATATTACACAGTGGTTTGCTGGCTCATCAGACATTCCCTGACTAAATTTTGAAATAACCTCAATTTTACCACATAACATCCAGGGATTCCTACGGTCTCCTAAAACTAAATCAAGACAATTCTCACGTCGCAATGGTATAGTCTCGCACCTCCTTCAGTTCTGGTTAAGAATCAAAGATCCATTTAAACTCATGTCTAACCCCCCTCCATTATCCATGTTCCTAGGAGATCCAGACTTCCTAAGACACCCTACACAAAATTCTACTTTTCAACCATGGAGATCCCTAAACCTCCTCACTTATAAAGCCTTTGTCGAAAATGGCTCCCTTCTCCCCTTTAGTACATTGGTAGAGAGACACAATCTACATCCCTCCCTGGAAGCACAATACAATCATATCATGGAATTCTTCCGCAGCCTATATCTCACTGTACCTACCCCTCCATATACAATATTTGAATTAATATGCATGGACACACCTAGAGGCAAAGGCTTAATCTAATCCTTTTATAAATATCTTAACAATCTCTCCCAACCAGACAAGTCGCAAGCTATGCTAAAATGGGAACTGGACTTGAACTGTAATTTTACAACTAAGGAATGGAATCTCAGAATTGATAATATGCGTAAAAGTAATAGAACTACAGCTTTTAAAGAAACCCCAACAAAAATCTTTATACGTTGGTATATGACGCCAGATAGAATACACCGATTTTATCCAAGTGTATCTCAATCCTGTTTTAGGAATTGTAATGAAACAGGCACCCTATACCATATCTTCTGGCAATGTCCCCACTTAGACCATATATGGAAAAATACCTCTGAAAAAATTTTCCAAATTACAAACAAACACATTACACTTAGCCCTCAAATATGTATTCTTTACCAAAACATACCCGAATTGTCTAAATCCTGCTCCAGGCTTGTATTCTATTATTGAGCTCGGTGCAGTGGATGATAGCATGTAATTGGCTGTCCCCCTCTCTACCTTGGCAACAGGTCTTGGGCAGAATGACTACGGCTAAACTGACAGAAAGAATGTACCACTCGGTTCAAGATAGTATGCATGCATTTGAAGAGAAATGGTCTCTATGGGACAAATGTTTACCTGACCCCATTTCTTAACACTTTTGTATCCATCTTACATACCAAGATTTTTCACAGTAATGTCATGCTTATGCCCACTTAATCTGTAAATCTTTATTTAATACTGTCTTTTGATTATGCATACCTTTTTCTACCTGAATAATCTGTAACGACAACATTTTGTAACCATTTGATACTATTGACAGAATTTATTTTTGTATGATGACCTTCTAATAAAAGATTGGAAACAAAAAAAAAGAAATTGAGCTATTAGGAGATAAAAAGGGCAGTAGTGGACTATTATGCTGTATCACCTGAGTCTTATCAGACCCGGATCTGAACTACCCCCTCCGCCTCCCAGAGACCTTCTTCAAGATGTTTGCACACAAGCTGTCCTTAGCATGTCACCAATGGCTGGAAGGGGAGAAGGCAACCTCCCCTTAGGAGATCATACAGGCAATCCTGAAGGAACAGTTCTTTTTCAAGTATCCCCACTCTCCAGGATGTGGGCGTATCATTGTCAAAGTTCACAATCAAGAGAAGACTTCACAAGAGCAAATACATAGGGTTAACCACAAGGTGCAAACCATTGATAAGCCTGAAGAATAGAAAATCCAGATTAGACTTTACCAAAAAAAAATCTAAAAAAAACAGATCATTTCTGGAAAAGCATTCTTTGGACGAATGAAACTAAGATTAATCTGTACCAGAATGACGGGAAGAAAAAAGTGTGGAGAAGGCTTGGAACAGCTAATGAACCAAAGCACACAATGTCAACTGTAAAACATGGTGGAGGCAGTGTGATGGCATGGGCATGCATGGCTTCCAGTGGAACTGGGTCATTGGTGTTTATTGATGATGTGACAGAAGACAGGAGCAGCTGTATCAATTCTGCAGTGTTTAGAGATATACTGTCAGCCCAGATTCAGCCAAATGCAGCAAAGTTGATTGCACTGTGCTTCACAGTAGAGATGGACAATGATCCAAAACACACAGCAAAAGCAACCCAGGTGCTTTTGAAGGAAAAGAAGTGGAATATTCTATAATGGCCCAGTCAATCACCTGATCTCAACCCAATTGAACATGCATTTCATTGCTGAAGGCAAAACTAAAGGCAGAAAGACCCACAAAAAAAGAACAAGATAGCTGCAATTAGAGCCTGGCAAAGCATCAGAAAGGAGGAAACCTAGTCTTTGGTAATGTCCATGGATTCCAGACTTCAGGCAGTCATTGCCAGTAAAGGATTCTCAACAAAATATTAAAAATAAACATTTTATTTATGATTATATTTATTTGTCCAATTACATTTGAGCCCCTGAAAATGGGGGACTGTGTATAAAAATGGTTGCAGTTCCTAAAATTTGTACTTGATATGTATGTTCAACCCCTTGAATTAAAGCTGAAAGTCTGCACTTCTGGTGACATACAGAGCCAAAAGTATGATAATTGTGCCTTTGTCCAAATATATATGGACCTAACTGCAAAGAACAAGGGGCTTACTGAGCCCAGTTTTATCCAAAATATATCACCTTTGGATGGTCTGACCTTTATAACATTGAGGAAATAGAAAGTAAAATGTTTACCTCCCCTGCCTTCCTTTCTTGCAGCACTAGCTTTTAAGCTAATTGACAGGTGCACTTTAGCATAGTACAGCTTACACAGCTCATGAAACATCAGCCAAGGAATTTGGTAGCAAAAGTCAAAACCAGCTATTTAATTTGGCAACATGGTCTAGGGACCATGACTTTACAATCTACGGTTTACCACTAATTACACAAAGGAGCAAAACCTCTGTAAAATGCCAAGAATAGAATAGATCTGGCAGAGATAGGAGCAGACAAGGCCAGGTAAAACGTTATTGCCTTTAAATGCTGAGTAATCAGGTTACAAAGGCCCATGTAACCTCTTTGAATGTCTTTAATAGCATACTTCCATGTTTTGGTGGTTTTCTGCTTTAGCCTGCCATCTCACATACCCTGCAGGGTATATTTACAATTCAATTGAAGTATACCTATAACCAGCACTAGGACAAAGTCATTTTGATGAAATTGACTGACAAGTTAAACTAAATTTAAAGATTTTAACCCCTACAGATCCGCGCTATTGCCGAAGTATGGCTCCAGCGTGGATCTGAAATGCCCCTGTGCACGCTCCTCGCGCGCCGCACGCTGCGCGAGCGTGCCGTGGGTCGGGCAGACTCTATGTCCACCTGAGACCCGCCGATCTCTTTTAGCAGCCTCAGAACGGGGAACCGCCGATGTAAACATGGCGGTTCCCCGTTCTGTGACAGGGGACATACTAGATCTACTGATCCATGTCACTGGGATCAGTTAGATCTGTTATGTCCCGGCCAGCCCTGCCCCCCCCACAGTTAGAACACACCCAGGGAACATATTTAACCCCTTCACTGCCCCCTGCAGGTTAACCCCTTCACTGCCAATGACATTTATACAGTAATCAGTGGGTATTTAAATTTCTGATCGCTGTATAAATGTCATTGGTCCCAAAAATGTGTAAAAGATGTCCGTCATTTCTGCGGCAATATCGCAGTCCCGATAAAAAACGCAGATCGCCGCCATTACTAGTAAAAAAAAAAAAATAATAAAAACGCCATAAATCAATTCCCAGTTTGTAGACGCGATAACTTTTGCATATCCCTGGCTTAGGCTAAAAGAAGATTGCCAAGACCCTGAAAATAAGCTGCAGCAAAGTGGCCAAGACCATACAGCGGTTTAACAGGACAGGTTTCACTCATAACAGGCTTCGCCATGGTGGACCAAAGAAGTTGAGTGCACGTGCTCAGCGTCATATCCAGAGGTTGTCTTTGGGAAATATATGTATAAGTGCTGCCAGCATTGCTGCAGAGGTTGAAGGGGTGGGGGGTCAGCTGGCAAGTGCTCAGATCATATGCCAGACACTGCATCAAATTGGTCTGAATGGCTGTCGTCCCAGAAGGAAGCCTCTTCTAAAGATGATGCACCAGAAATCCCACAAATCGTTTGTTGAAGACAAGCAGACTAAGGACATGGATTACTGGAACCATGTCCTGTGGTCTCATTAGACCAAGATAAACTTATTTGGTTCAGATGGTGTCAAGCGTGTGTGGTGGCAACCAGATGATAAATACAAAGACAAGTGTGTCTTACCTACAGTCAAGCATAGTGGTGGGAGTGTCATGATCTGGGGCTGCATGAGTGCTGCCGGCACTGGGGAGCTACAGTTCATTAAGGGAACCATGAATGACAACATGCACTGTGACATACTGAAGCAGAGCATGATCCCCTCCCTTTGGAGACTGGGCACAGGGCAGTATTCCAACATGATAACGACCCCAAACACACCATCAAGATGACCACTGCCTTGCTAAAGAAGCTGAGGGTAAAGGTGATGGACTGGTCAAGCATGTCTCCAGACCTAAACCCTAATAAGCATCTGTGGGACATCCTTAAATGGAAGGTGGAGGAGCGCAAGGTCTCTAACAAATACCAGCTCCGTGATGTCGTCATAGAGGAGTGGAAGAGGACTCCAGTGACAACCTGGGGAGCGCTGGTGAACTCCATGCCTAAGAGGGTTAACCTCTTCTTGTTCGTGCTATAGCTGAAAGATGGCTACATTGCGGGCCTGAATTGCCGGGAGGGCATCCATGGACGTCCTCCCAAGCATGCGCTGTTTGCTCATCCCTGCGGGGACGCGCACCCCATGCTCTGTGATCACCGAGTCTATGGGACTCGGCTGACCACAGATCGGTGTAAGGGGCAGATCCCGGCCCCTTACCATGTGATCAACTGTCAGCCAATGACAGCTGATCACGTGATGTAAACATAAGATCGGTAATCTGTATTTTTCTTTCCCTCTGACAGCGTGAGGGAAAAAAAAGCAGATCACTGGCTTCTGTCAGAGGGACATCGGTCCCTCACACAGAGAGCCGCGGCTGCCTAATGTGTGCCCAGTAGTGCCATCTATCAGTACCCACCATTGCCACCTACCAGTGCCCACAGTGCCACCTACCAGTGCACACAGTGCCACCTACCTTTGCCCAACAGTGCCACCTATCAATGCCCACTAGTGCTGCCAATCAATGCCCATCAGTGCCTCATCATCAGCGCCACCGATCAGTGCTGCCTATCAGTGTCACCTACCAGTGCCCATCAGTGGCACCTATCAGTGTTGCCTCTCAGTGCCACCTATCAGTGCCCTTTAGTGCCACCTATCGGTGCCCTTCAGTGCCGCCCATCAGTGCCAACCATCAGTGCCACCCATCAGTGCCACTTCTCAATGCCCATCAGTGCCACCTTATCAGTACCCATCAGTGCCACCTATCAGTGCCCATCAGTGCCGTCTTATCAGTGCCCATCAGTGTCGCCTATCAGTGCCCATCAGTGCAGCCTATCAGTTCCCATCAGTGCAGCCTCATCAGCACACATCAATGAAGGAGAAAAATTACCTGTTTTCAAAATTTTATAACAAACTATGAAACTGTTTGTTTTTTTTTAAAAATGTTGGCAAAAAATAAAAAACCCAACAGTGATTAAATATAATAGAGAATTAAATCACTGTGCTCTATATAATAAACAAATTAAACAAATAATGCTGCTGCTTTTAGTCAAAATAATGTCCAAAAATAGAAAACTTGAAAATGCAAACGTTTTCAGCAGCGCAATAGTGAATAATCACATTTATCATAACATAAAGTGCATGTGCTAACAATCCATCTGAGACAAAGCAAGTGCTTGTGCAGCAAAACTTTAAATCAGGAACTCCTCCACCAGTGCCACCACGTGAAATCAATGAACACACTGAGGCTCACCAGATATCCCAAGGTTAATCAGCATATCTTAAATCTGACGATGATCTCTCCAACAGAGTATCCCACAGAATCACCAACTTTCACCATGTAATCTTTACATCAAAGTGACTGCTGACATTCCATGAGGAAGTGAGCAGTAGATGTAATTTATTGTTTAGTCTATAGGAAAGGAAGTACATCTTCGGTAGTGGTTTCCACATCTCAGCTGGGCATACTAGAAGGCTGCGACCTGGTTCCAGCTTGCAGCAAGTCCATACCCAACGTCAGGTGCCCTGGTGAAGAACTTAGACAATGTACTGTAGAGGATATTATCACAACCAAGCATTAGATCATAAACATCATGGGTCGCAGCCTTCTAGTATGCCCAGCTGAGAGATCATCGTCAGATTTAAGATATGCTGATTGACCTTGGGACATCTGGTGAGCCTCAGTGTGTTCATTGATTTCACGCGGTGGCACTGGTGGAGGAGTTCCTGATTTAAAGTTTTGCTGCACAAGCACTTTAAGGACATTTGCTTTGTCTCAGATGGATTGTTAGCACATGCACTTTATGTTATGATACATGCGATTATTCACTATTGCGCTGCTGAAAACATTTGCATTTTCAAGTTTTCGATTAGAGATTAAATATAGCCAAAAGAACGCTCTATTTATGTTGAAAAAATGATAAAAATCATAAAAATTTCATTTGGGCACAGTGTTGCATGACCGTGCAATTGTCATTCAAAGTGCAACAGCGCTGAAAGCTGAAAATTGGTCTGGGAAGGAAGGGGGTTTAAGTGCCTAGTAAGCAAGTGGTTAAGGCAGTGTTGGAAAATAATGGTGGCCACACAAAATATTGACACATGGGGCCCAATTTGGACATTTTCACACGTGTACTCACCTTTGTTGCCAGCGGTTTAGACATTAATGGCTGTGTGTTGCGTTATTTTGAGGGGACAGCAAATTTACACTGTTATACAAGATGTACACACACTACTACGCTATAGCAAAGTGTAATTTCTTCAGTGTTGTCACATGAAAAGATATAATAAAATATTTACAAAAATGTGAGGGGTGTACTCACTTTTTTGAGATACTGTATATATATTCTGCATCTGTGATTCTGAACTGTAATTAAACTGTTTTTGGGATTTCTCACCTGAGTCTTGGCTGTTATCCAGGACTCAGTTGATCAATATCCTCCTATCCACGTATCTTTGTTCCAGTAAAACCTAAGAGAATATATTAGCTAACTTGTGTTGGAGTGTCATTTAAAGGTGCCTGCAAAAATGTCTGAACCTAGAGTGTCAGGTGGGCTGGATGGTTCACAGGGTCAGGGTGGTGCAGATGAACAGGTAACTCTAAGCAGCCCTCAAGGGGACAGTGCTCAACAACATTATTCATGTGTGTAGCCAGGAGTCCAGAAATATTCATCTGGCATACAGACAATTGTGTAAAAAGGGAAGAAATACTGCGCTTATCCAAAAATAAAATAAAAAAAAACAAAAGCTGCCAGCACGACAATAAACCCTATTATTGTAAACATAATTATGGACAAAAAAGTGCAGCGCTATATAATATAATGTTAGCGATAATAACCCACAGTGTAAACTTGATACAAATAAATAGTGCAAAGTGTTAAAGTGTCCAAGTGGTAAAACAATTAAAGTGATCTCTTGACTGGTTTGTTTTTAATAAATAATGTCCTCTCATCCAGGGATATCAGAGTCATATAGGTACACTCTTCACCCACATGCAGTGTGGACCTCCACCAGGGGAATATAAGAAATACCCTTACCAGAAATAATCCGGGTAAACACCTGACATCAGAAAAGGTCTCAAGGAGAGTTCATCAGATATCCATTAGATTCACATCAGACGGGCTGTATTCGCTGTTCCTCATACCCAGGATAAATATCAATCAAGGCAGGATTTCCAAAATGCTGTAACTTTTGTAAGCTGTAGTAACTGGTAGTATCAACCTCATACAAGGAAAAAGGGATACCACATAGCGTAATACCATTTAACCAAGTAAATTTATTGAGATAAAATTGCACTTACATGCGTAAAGGGAAAAGTGAGCATCACATGGAATTCCAATGTATAAAACAGGCACAATGAGCTGGAGCAGACCCTCCTCACCCGATGCGTTTCGTCTGAAGAGACTTCAACTGGGGCATGAGTCTACTGCTCCCCATTGCACTATATATATACTGTGTTCATAATTAGCTAATTGATCACATCAGTGGAACCCGCCCAACTGGGTCACCAAACTGAGTGTCAAGCCTCAATCTGAGTCAATCTGAGTCATAATTATCCACCACCTTAATGGTCAGGCAGTGTGACTCAGATCTTAAACCATATCCAATTGGTGATTATCCATACCAGGCCTCGTTTTCACACATAACCTCAGAAGACGTAATTTCCAGGAGGATGCAGCCATAAGTTAGAAGAATATTACACTTCTACTAGAAATGTTCAAACAAATCATTTCATAAAGGTGTGTCAATCGGCACCCCTGTCATATTATAAAGTATATTCATACAGCTTGTATGTGGTAAAACTGGCCAAATCCAAAATTTGGTAGCGACATAGGTGTCTCCAAAGAACGTCCATTTCCATAGACGCACGGAAGTGATGCAAAGGTCAGAGCCCAACGGATATGGCGTAGATGGGGCAAAATCATCCTGTTGGAAACAAACCCACATCCAGCTGGGGGGACCGCTCACGTGGTAAACTAATACGAGACATTGCTTGCAAAACACGTCACATCCCGTGCGCTGCGGAAATGACGTTCGTCATCCGACAATAGACAAGAGGTCCGGAATGTCATTGTAAATGGTTAATCCGCTCCAAGCAGGAAGTGACGTAATCGCCATACATCAATATAAAATTAAAAATTGGACAATATAAAATGACAAATAAAAAATATTAATAAATATCGCTATTATAATTAAAAACATATAGATACCATATACCTATAAAATCACTACGGATAGAAAAAAGGTAAAAAAACAAAAATCTGTAAAAACCTCTGGTAAGACATACAGAAGTGTAATGTACATTGGTATGTAACCCATAATTATTTTAGCAAACAAGCCGTGTGTAAATAATGAAATCCTATGGGCAAACAAACCCCGATAAGTACACCAATGTACCGGAACTTTAACTAGATAGTATTTAATTATAAAAAATGAATATATTATTTGCTGGAAATGTGCATAATATAACTATCCTCAAACCAGAACATATACAGGAATAATAGATGTCATATAGACAGAGCGACAAATAAAGGAGGAGCAAACGGGAAAAAAAACGGGAAAAAAAAAAAAAGAAGGGGAGGGGGTTACATCTGAAATTAAGCTTGATTAATAAAGGCGTTGATGTCCCAATCAACATTAATACTTTTAGGGTGATATGATTTTAATTCAAAAATCCAGAAAGTTTCGAGACGTGATACACCCCTGGTGGTAGCACCACCCCTCCAAGGAGCTACATATTTGTCAATGATAGTAAAGATAGTGCCAGTTGGGTCTCGATGATGATATTTCAAATAATGTTTAGGGACAGTGTGTTTAGTAGATTCCTTAATAATACCCGTAATATGTTCACCCATCTTTACTGAGAAAGGGCGAATGGTAAACCAACGTACTGCCTTTTACAAGGGCAGGTTATTAAATACACTATATTCTTACTAGTGCAGGTGGTAAAATGCTTCATAGCGTATGTACGGTTAGTTACTGTGGATGTAAAAGTTTCCATTCGTCTATCCCTACAGGCATTAAATTGGCAGACTCTACATTTCCTACAAGGAAAATATCCCTTTAGTTCCCTAAAAAACGTAGGTTTGATAGGGGGGTCAATAACATTGGGCGCAACTTGATTTCTAATCGCTTATGCTCCGCGATAGATAATTCTCGCCTTCTCGAACGAGGAGCCTAATACCGGATCACTTTTGAGTATACCCCAGTGTTTCTAGATAATGCTCTTGATCTGTTTATGTTGATTAGAATAAGTCATAGTAAAAGACCATTTGAATCCGTCAATGTCCCTTTGTGGTCAATCAGTATTCATTCTATCAGCAAGGAGTAGATTCCTATCCATCTCACGCGCTCGGACTATTTCGTTATCAACCACTTGTGGGTCATACCCTTTATTGATGAATTTATTCTTTAATATCTCTGCTTGTTGTAAAAACTCTGTCTTGTAAGTACAGTTCCGTCTCAATCGCACCATCTGGCTACGTGGAACTTACTCAAGCCAGGGTCTGTGATGACAACTGTCCAAGGGTATATACCCATTGCGATCAGTGGGTTTAAAGTGGGTACGGGTGGCAAGTCTACCTTGTTGTACATATATCACAAGATCAATGAATACTATATTTGTCTGGCTCATAGTGTATGTGAACGAAATACCCCTAGTATTGTTATTTAGGGTGAGAAAAAATTTAGCTAGAGAAACTTGAGTACCATACCAGAGGAGGAGGACGTTGTCAATATATCTAGCCCATAGGGCCAGTTCAGGACAGCCCAAAGAATAGACGACGTCCTCCTCCCACTTGGCCATGAAGAGATTGGCCAAGCTGGGGGCAAATTTTGCCCCCATGGCCACACCTTTTACTTGCAGATAGAATTTGCCATTGTACCACATATAATTATGCCCCATAGCAATTTGGAGCAGCTCTAGAGTGAACTTCTGCTGGATTTGTGGGATTGTGCCATCCTTAGCTAGAAAGTACTTAGCCGCAGAGAGTCCTGCTGAATGTGGGATGTTTGAATATAACAATGCTACGTCAGCTGTAGCCAACCATGTAACTTCCCTGATTGCAATTTGTTCCAAGAGTTTTAAAATAGCTTTAGTATCCCTAAGATAAGCTGGAGTTTTTGTTACCAGGGGTTGCAAATAGTGGTCTATATATCTACCGATGCGAGCTGTTAATGAGTCAATACCGCTAACAATCGGCCGACCAGGTGGATTCACAGGATCCTTATGGATCTTGGATAAGTAGTACAACACAGGGGGGATATGGGGTGCAAGAGGAAGTAAATGGACTCTTTCCTTTTTACTTAGGATATCCTGTTGCAAACCTCTATCCAAAATGTTAATACGAGCTTTTTTGTATGTTACGGTTGGATCCCTCCCCAGGGGCTGATACGTATTCCTGTCATCCAAAATTTTCAACATTTCCTCATGGTAAGTGTTTTTGTCTAAAACCACTATCCCACTCCCTTTGTCAGCGGGGCGGATAATCAAATCTTTATTTTCACATAGGCTTTTTAGGCCAGCTCTAATTCCTGCATGCGTTCTGGTTGCCTTAATTTCTAATTTATCTAAATCCCCTAGTACCAGTTCCTTAAACATTTTGACTGCTGGGGCTACTGGCACCGAGGGATTAAACAGAGAGGGGTTGGAAAGACCAGAGTGGATCACTCCATTGTCCGGGAGATGCAAAGTAGGTCTTGTGGGATTTGACATTAGGTACCGTTGAATATTTACTTTACGTATGTATTTTTGTACGTCTATAAACATCTCAAATTTATTCATTCCTTTAGGAGGAACAAATTTCAAGCCTTTATCCAGAACCATTTTTTCATTTTCTGACAGGGAAACCTTGCTAAGGTTAAAAATGCCCTGGCCTATCATGTCCTTTGTCTTTTTCTTTTGGACTTGCCTCCCCCCTCTAGTTCCTCTCTTGGATTTCCATCTCTGCCGACGTGAGGTGCTCCCCTGGGAAAACCCTGATTATAAGAAGAGCCAGGACCTCTCTGGTTGTAATTGTACGGAGAGTATGACAATTCATCCGGAGCATTAGAATAAGTTCTAGGTTCATAATTCCTCAAGGGAGAGAACCTGTTGTATGTATTAATTGGAGATCTACCTTGCCAGCTCCTGTAATCTTGCCTATATAATTCATGTCGAGATCCTCTGTCTCTAGATCGGGATGGAGTGTTGTAACATCTCTCTCTAGAGCCATCATATTGAACTGTATTGTATGACTGATTCCCCCACTCCTTGGGAAAGGGGGCTTGACGTCTGCCTCCACCCCCTCTCTTAGGGCCTCTCCCTCTATTGGGGGGTGGGTAGTAGCCAGGGTGTTGATTACCACCCTGATCATTTCTCCTGTCTGGAGCCCTATCCGAGGGTTTATTCCTAAGGGTTGTATTATTGGCATAAGGGGGAGGACCCCGTGATGTTATAACCTCATCAGCCTGAGGCGGGGGGCTGTTGTTTCCATTACCTCACCTGTACTCACTGTAGAGGTATTCTTTTGCCAAGAAAAAAGATTATTAGTTTTGTAATGATTGGTATCTCTATTATACTTTTTATGTTTTTTAGCCCTTTGATCAGACTCTTCCTTAACCAAATGGTTTTTTAGAGTGTTGGACAGTGAGACATACTCCGCTGTCCCCATGGTAGGTGTAAGTTTAATGTGTAACTCCTTAATTTCTCTATCTATTTCTGTGAGTCTAACACGTTTTCTATCAATCAAAAAACTCAAGAATTTGATACCAGTCTTATTAAAATATTTAAACCATATGTCCGTGTCAGTGTCACCTTGTTGTGGAAACACATCCCAACGTAGCCCTCGTGGGACCATTTGCTCGCTAATATATTGCTCTAAGAAGGCAATATCCCACTGCAAATGCAATTCAGTGGTCATAAGATTTTTCAAGAAAAAGGCCACTAATTTCTGATTTGGGGCTTACTAACGTGAATACCCCTTCCTTATTAAAGGCACGAGAGGTTCTATAAGCAAAAACATCCATCAAGGATATATAAAAAACAAAAACGACACCAGAAAGCTGCAATATCAGAGGTTAAGTGACAATAGAAGTAAAAAAGGAAGAAATACTGCGCTTATCCAAAAATAAAATAAAATAAAACAAAAGCTGCCAGCATGACAATAAACCCTATTATTGTAAACGTAATTATGGACAAAAAAGTGCAGCGCTATATAATGAATGCTTGTTAGTGATAATAACCCACAGTGTAAACTTGATAAAAATAAATAGTGCAAAGTGTTAAAGTGTCCAAGTGGTAAAACAATTAAAGTCATCTCTTATGTCCTTTCATCCAGGGATATCAGAGTCATATAGGTACACTCTTCACCCACATGCAGTGTGGACCTCCACCAGGGGAATATACGAAATACCCTTACCAGAAATAATCTGGGTAAACGCCTGACATCAGAAAAGGTCTCAAGGAGAGTTCATCAGATATCCATTAGATTCACATCAGACGGGCTGTATCCGCTGTTCCTCATACTCAGGATAAATATCAATCAAGGCAGGATTTCCAAAATGCTGTAACTTTTGTACGCTGTATGTGATCAATTGGCTAATTATGAACACAGTATATATATAGCGCAATGGGGAGCAATAGACTCATGCCCCAGTTGAAGTCTCTTCAGACAAAACGCGTCGGGTGAGAAGGGTCTGCTCCAGCTCATTGCGCCTGTTTTATACATTGGAATTCCACGTGATGCTCTCTTTTCCCTTTACACATGTAAGTGCAATTTTATCTCAATAAATGTACTTGGTTAAACGGTATTACGCTATGTGGTATCCCTTTTTCCTTGTATGAGGTCGATACTACCAGTTACTACAGCTTACAAAAGTTACAGCATTTTGGAAATCCTGCCTTGATTGATATTTATCCTGGGTATGAGGAACAGCGGATACAGCCCGTCTGATGTGAATTTAATGGATATCTGATGAATAGAGTTGAGCAAACACCTGGACGTTCGGGTTCAGAGGGTCCGAACGAACTTTAGGAAAAAGTCCGGGTTCGGCACCGAACGTTGCCCAAACTTTACCCCGAACCCCGAACCCCATTGAAGTCAATGGGGACCCAAACTTTTAGGCACAAAAATGGCTGTAACAAAGTCCTGGCAAGTGCTAGAGGGCTGCAAAAGGAAGTAAAATGGGGGTAAGAGTAGGGCAAGTGCCCTGCAAAAAAATGGGGATAGGGAAAATAAATTAAAATCAAATAAAAAAAAATGGGAAGGGGGGGCTGGATGTGGAGTAGGAGCCTAGAGGTTGACTAGGCCGTGACCGTGGCAGTGTAGGCGGAAGTGGCGGTGGTCGAGGAGGAGGTAGCCAACACTGTTTTTTTTTTTTTTTTGTTTATAATTGGGGTAGCCCCCAAAATATTGAGGCCTATTCAAAAAAACAAGTATACGAATGGCTGTGTGAGTCCAGTCTAAATGTTTATTCTGCAGACAAGTCTTGTGGGATCCATGCCTGGTTCATTTTAATAAAGGTTAGCTTGTCCACGTTGGCTGTGGACAGGCGGCTGCGCTTGTCTGTGATAACGCCCCCTGCCGTACCCGGACGGGACGTCGGTCACATAACAGACTTGCACACAAATCGTGCCGTCCCCCGCAATAGTGTCTGTTCGCGTCGGCGGACAGGTGTCGGTTGCACCTGTTCGATTGGAAATAATTTTACTTGGTCCGTACCTAGGGTGTTCTGAACAGACGTCTTATTTGTAAATCTGACCTGAGTGTGTCGGTAAGCATATGAACAAAAAAACTTATCCGGAGTTATAAAACCCCCGATGGGGTTAATATTTGTTTTTTTTTTTTTTTTGTCACAACCGATGGAGGAGGAGCTGGTGGCGGTGAAGGCGGATGTGACGGTGCCA
>BLSH010070484.1:203293-220275 GCA_018402905.1 Glandirana rugosa | reverse complement strand
ATGAGAGGGGTGCAGAGTGTATGGTGGGGGGTAGTATATATATGAGAGCAGTGCGGAGTGTATGGTGGGGGGTAGTATGTACATGAGAGGGGTGCGGAGTGTATGGTGGGGGTAGTATATACATGAGAGGGGTGCGGAGTGTATGATGGGGGTAGTATATACATGAGAGGGGTGCGGAGTGTATGGTGGGGGGTGGTATGTACATGAGAGGGGTGTGGAGTGTATGGTGGGGGGTAGTATATACATGAGAGCGGTGCAGAGTGTATGGTGAGGGATAGTATGTATATGAGAGGGGTGCGTAGTGTATGGTGGTGGGTAATATGTACATGAGAGGGGTGTGGAGTGCATGGAGGTGGGTTGTATCTATATGAGAGGGGTGTGGAGTGTATAGAGGTAGGTGCTATGTACATGAGAGGGGTGTGAAGAGATGAGTTTTCAGGGATCATCTAAAAGTGGACAGAGTAGAAAAGAACTGAGACTTTATGCTTGCTATACCATTTGGCACTGCCCCAGGTGCAGTCTGTTTTCTCCACTGCAGGTAGCGTTCAACCGCAACGGCAGTACAGAGGGAGAGGAAGGTAGGAGGAACGTGGTTGGTCTATTGTTTCCTGGGTCACCGGAGCAGTGATCCAGTTGGATGCTGCCAGCCCATGTGACATCTTGAGTCAGGCAGAGTCTGCTTAAGACCCTGGATGTTGGGTTTGGCACACATTCAGTGTGTTGGTAGTGTAGGGACAGGTCACCCATGTGTCAAGGACAGTATTAGCGGTAGGGAAAGGTTCCAGACGAGTAGGGAAAGCTTAAGGCAGGTACACGATGGGGGCAGCTGGGCACTAATGGTGGACGCTGGTTGCCGCTGTGGTCGAGGTTTTCTCTTTCCATTCACCACACCTAGTGTGATGCTGGGAGGAGCCCAGGGTCATTCCGGGCACTACATATATAGCCCCAATTGGGATTTCAGTTCTCTCATTCGCTCACTTGAGCACTCTGTACAGCACATCTTGGAGCATGGCTCTGCTTAATTACATCAGGTAATCACTTTGGTGGTTTTGTTACTGATAAGGTTTCCTTCAGTATATTGTTTTTTTCTTTCTTTTCACTCTCTGGTTCCCTTTGGGACTTTTGTGGGATACATCTTTACACTATGTTTTACCTTTTTTCTTTCCCATACTTGGTTTATGGTTCCTTTTTCCATGTCCCTTGTTCACATTGCTCTGTGTTTCCCCCAGTAGGTATTAATGGGCTTTAGTTACACTTACCTACTTATCAGCACTAGCTATACATGATATTTTCATATACCTATATATCCATTTACTTTATAGGCATGGTGAGAGCCACTTTCCCGTATCACCATGGACAAGAACAGAGATTTTTTTCTCTCCTTTGGGGGTGTGTTTAAGTGCCCGTTCTCTCAGTGGGTCTCCATCCCCACAGCTCCCAGGACAGACTTTCTTGGCAGCCCTGGATTTATAGTACCGCATTTTTTAACAGTAACCTTTATGTAAGTACTCAAGGCGGATATTCCTTTTTCTCCTGCCCTCACTTTTTTCTTGCCATTTGGATAAAATATTAGATTATACTGGTACCCTTTGTTTTTTGCAGATATATAATACATCTGCTCCTGAAGAAGTGGAATCTATCCACAAAACGTGTCAAGCTTATTGGATGCTATCTCTTTAATACACAGTTGAACTTTTATCTTGACACTTTTATTGATCATCACAATTTAGTACCACTGGCTTACAACACCGGTTACTGCAATGGGTCATTATGTGATCTGTGTGTGTGTATATATGTATTGCTCTTATGTCATTGCTATGTATATAGATGAAATTACCAATACTTAGCCATGCATCTACCTCAATGTATCATGTTATATTATCTATGACAATAAATGTTATTATATAAAAAAAAAAAATGAGGCTGCTTGTCATGTGCCTCATCTAAAGTCCCACAAACCCTTCTGATTTTCAGATTTAGGGATGGAGGTGCATGTACACATGCACTTAATTTAAAGCCCCACAAACCCCTTGTTCCCAAAGCTTAGGGATCTGCCACTCTCCTTTCAAACCTTCCTGCTTGGACTTGGTCCAGCCAGGCTGCATTCCGTCCCTCCAGATAGACGTTGTCAGTTCGGCTGAAACCTGCTCCGCTACACACTGTTGTCATCAGTGAGTGTTCCCGGTTGGGCTTCCTTCTGCCGGTCTTGTTGTGAACTGTGTTTCATTGACTTCAATACAGGTTCTGTCATTTTTACCTGGACCGAGTGTGTGTTATTGCCTCCACACCACACTACACCCACCCACAAGCATGAGGAAGATTCTGGAAGACAGCTCTTCAGAGGAGTCATTCCTCGGTTTGTGACACTTTAAGTGAGAGGTTCTCATTAAATGGGAAAAACAGTGGTTTTAGTTAATTTTATTTTTTTTATTATGTTTAAAAACTAAAATTGTTTATTCTTATTTTTTTATTGTTTGTATAAAATATACTTATTTTTAAGAAAAAACTTTAGACTTTAAATTGAATGATTTCATATTTCAGTAAGAGTAGTGCAATTTTGGTTGTAAATACTACTCCTTTTTTGCAGGTGATGGCTCTCAATACCAGCCATTGGCTACTCAGCAGGCATCACGTGTTGCACTGAGGAGAGACAACTGAAGGGAGGGGGTGTCACTTGTTCTCCCATACCTGGAAATGTCCCACTGTGTTCTAACCATTGCTTTACTGACAACTGCCTGACCTCATGTCTGCCAGCTCCTGAGTACTTAGAATAACCTCAAATAACAGAGCCCATTAGTTGTTCACATTCCTCTTTGCTTTAGGGTTGTGCAATTTGATATTGCAATGGGCATTCAGGAGTTGGGAAGCCCATTTTATTAGCAGGAGTTTGGGAATTTGACAATGACTACAATTGTCAGACCTTAAGTGTCCTTCTGGCATTCTGACTTTCAGCCCAATATAAAGTTTAGACAAATCATGGCTTAATAAGAGTGAAAATATGAACTGTTCATGAGTAATCTGAAACAAATGTAATGATTTATGAGTCATTCATGTCCAGCCTCTTTAACTTGATATATACTATAGGACAGGGTTCCATTAAGTCATCAATATTGATCCCCAGGGGTTTTTGGGACTTTTCAATAGGGTCATTAAAATGGATGGGGGTCAAAAAAGGGTGGTACAGGTCCTTATCATAGTTCATTGGTTTACCAACCACCCCATTCCTAGGAAGCCTTCATTTTTTCTATTCCATCACAGCTCGCTCCACTTTAAGACTCTATTGGATTGCCAGCGAGTACACCCACCTCAAACTCTGTTGGAAAACCAATGAGTACACCCACCCAAAACTCTGTTGGAGCGCCAGCAAGTACATCCACCCCAAACTCTGTTGGAGAACCTGTGAGTACGCTCACTTCAAACACTGTCAAAGTGCCACAAATTATGTTGTATGGCAAACTTACAGTATATGCCCAACCAGCATGCCCAAAAGATCTATCTTTGCCCATCATGCCTGGAATGTTACATATTATACTGATCACTCAGTTCTTTGTCATGACTTGCATAAATATATAACTGCAGCTATTATGAAATCAGTCTCTTACAGTGGGTAACAGGGAATCTTTATAACTTACTCTTGTCAAATTTTATATGTAACTGATAGTCATATTTTTTTCTTGTTAAAATTGCAAACCTTGTAAAAAATCTTCGCTTAACTTAGTGGCACTATATAATGTGCCAAGTAAACATCTCAATATCTTCCAAGGTTGTCTTGGGCTGAAGAAGCTCAGGTAAGGATAAAGAGATTGATAAGAGATTGTGTTTAATTTCTATGGTATATTAAATTAATGTATATGCATACTTAAATGGACTTTTAATACATCACTTTGAAAGGTTTTTTGATGTTTTCTCAAAATTTTGCATTATAATGACTGTAAGAAATACAACAATTAAAGATATAATCTTATAGTTACCAGAAACATTTTTTTTGTGATAGTGGTCTTTATAAAATCAGCTCCACAATGTTACCTCTTTCCAACTGTGTAATTTTTTTATTAATAGCATATTGTGTATTTTTAGGCATGTTGCATACTAATCTTCAGTAACTTGTCCAGTTATTATTATTAATGGTATGGTTATAGATGATGATTTTTTTTGTACTCATTTTTATAGCTTTCTTTAGAAGACTGTCTTCTACTACCATGAACAATTTCTGTTATGTTTGCTGTTTTAACTTCTTAATAATAAATCTTAATGCCTGAAGACAGTTTTTAACTCAGGCATATATTAGTAAAACCTAACACATTGTTGCAACTACTAATGCATCTACGGGAATTATACCTTGTTTATTTTTCATGACAAATTGGGCCCTCCATTTGCTGGTAAGTGGTAAAGGATATCTCTTATTTTTTTTTTTATATCAGAGCAGTATTTTTCTTTCCATTACCATGACCTACCACCAAATAACAACCCAAAATCAGTTCTCCATTTCCTGATATTCACGGCAAATCACATTTACAGTATGCATAGGTTATTTGTACTGTGCACCCATAGTAGGGCCCAGAAGCAATAGTACGTATTTAGTCCTTACCCTGACTCTAACCTAGATCAAACCCTGACCTAGCTATTTTATGATTCGTTTATTATTTTTTTTTTTTTCATACAGACTTTTGTTTGTTCACATTCTTCTCCTCTAGCAAGGACATAAGGATATAATGTATCTTCTTCTCCATTTAACAGGAGAAAGAGTACAACGGCAGGTTATACAGTTAGGCTCCATGCACACTGTATCTCAAAAACGACCGTTTTTGGTCGTTTTGGCGTTTTTTTTAATAGCCCAAAACGCCACTTTATTTTATCCTATGTGTCCATGCACACATGGTCGTTTATTGTCTTTTATCAGCAGTGGCATTTTTGGGCTGTTATCTGAACGCCCTGAATTGGCGTTCAAAAGTAATTCTCCTGACCACAAAAAACACCAGACGCCGGTAAACGCCGCTAAATGCCACTAAACGCCGGTATATCGGTGTTTGGCGTTTTTTGCAGTCAATGGAAGCCAATGAAGGAAAAACGCCCAAAAACGCCGACGCCCAAAAACGCCGGTAAACACTGGCATCTATCGGCGTCTGGCATTTTTTGCAGTCCTCAATGGAAGCCAATGAAGTAAAAAAAAAATGCTGAAAAACGCAGACGCCGAAAAACGCCGCTAAACGCTGCTTACAAAACACTGCAAATAGAACGTTTTGTGAGCAGCGTCTCCTGCCCGACGCTAAAAGAGCCCTATAGCGTCCAGTGTGCATGGAGCCTTAGTGATCACTATAATAACCAATCACAGCCTATCACAAGGATCATGTGATCAGGAGCTCACCTTGATCATGCTATGCAGTGTGCACCCTACACAAACAGTTATGCACATATGTGGCACCACAAAAGAAGGCCCACTTCTGTGAGCCCCATATGTGCATACATACACTCATTGCCATTGGGTTAAATTGTACATAAAGCCTTTTTCACTTTCCCACCTCCTGCCCCAAAGACACAGCGTAAACTAAAATAAGATCTCTCCAAAGCAGAGCAATATTCACAAAACAGTTTTAACCATTGGGAGATTTTTCTTCAACTCCTGTACCTGCGACAACTGAAAAAAAGGATTTTAGAATCCATTTCAGTAAAAAAAATCATAAATGTGACTCTCAGATGTCTACTGAGGGACAGGTTTAGGTGCCTTAGCTGCAATGTTCCTTATACTAAAGGTTACTTGCTTAGCCTTAGAGGAACTCAACAAGGTCCCATCAATAAATATCTGATCATCATTTCATGGAAATGGATTTTATAATTCATTTCAGTAAAATATTTCATAAATTTGGCTCCCAAATGTCTGCTGAGTGACAGGTTTAGACGCCTTAGCTGCAAATTTCCCTCTACTAAAGGTTTCTTGCTTGACCATAGAGGAACTCACCACAGTCCCATCAAATATCTAAACATCATTTCATGCTTTAGTTCGGTTGCTCCTACAAGTTTATACGTTTTTGGATATAAATATAAAGGAAAAATGTGAACAGCTCTATGTTTTGTCAAAGCAAAACTAGAATACTCACACAACTCTTGTGTAAGCAGGTTGCTACCTGTTGTGACCTAGAGAACTGTCTAGTTTATAAAGGGTGACCACCATATAAATATTCAACTATAAGATTCAGATTAGCAAGGGATAGCAGAACAAATTGGCTCAAACATAGATGTTTGAAGAAATATCAATACATTTTACACACATAGATTTATGAATGAACCTTAGAACGGGTCAGTCTACACAAGTAATATTTTAGCTATAAGTACAGTATAGTGGAAATAATCAGCCCCTGGCTGCTTATATGTCCTTGATATTCCAGCATTGAGAGCTCCCTGACACATTTCCCAAGCCTGGTCCCTAACTTTGGAGGTTTGGGTGTCCCTGCCCACCTTTGTATCTCATAGGTCCAGAGGTACACTTTCAATATTTTAAAATCAATACAAATTCCAGAAACAATGGTGGGAGCCTCTCATGGGCACAGCGGGTGCGCAGACCCAGGTCATTGTCACAGAGATCTAACCAATACATTGTTAAATGATTCAATTTTTGCATAAAAAGCACCCAAACCACCACCATCCTTGTGTTGTGTTTAGAGTGGGGCAAACATGCTCTATTGTGATTTCATTGTGTCCAGTGGAAGTTGGTAATGTTAATATTCCCATCGCACACATCCCTGGAATAGACTCAGAAGTAGCGAGTGCTACAGCAACACCCAGCTGGAGACTAGAAACATCACAGGTCAATGTACATATTTGCCAGCACACCACGGATCATCAAATGTCCTCTGAGAAGTGTTATTTGAGGAATTTGTCAGGCATGTGATGTGTGTTGTGATCATTCCTCAATAAAAACGTATAGGGCGACATTTGATGATCCGTGGTGTGCTTGTAAATATATACGTTAGCCAGTGGCAAACAGGAAAACATTTCACCGTCAATATTGGCAGATGACAGAAGTAGGCAAAACCCTGTGTCTTATAATATATTTTCCCCAAATAGTTAAAACTGGCATTGTATAAAAATGTATATAAGAACAAATCACATTTGTTTTTAATTGCTGTTATTCACTCTTTGCCAGATGGTGTCGGCTAATATGGATATATCCAAAACTGGGTACAACCAGTATTTGGTGAAAAGGGCAGTCTATGCTGAAACAAACTTTCAGGAGGAACATGAAAAGAAAGACATTATCCGGAAAACATTTCACGAAAGATTGAAAAACAGCTGCAGGTATGCTTTTACTTCAATGATTTACAAAGTAAATCCACTTAAAACTGAAATGTATTTTTTTGGATTCTGGAGAGTTAAAATGGAGTTCCAGTCCAAGCCTTAGCTCCACCACCATCACCCTTTCACAGAAACCTTTTTTTCTTTTTCTAAACCTGATACATACTTTTTTCCTTTTTTTGTCTTAAACCCCCTGACAATCTCTTCTGTCTTTCAAGGACTTTGTTGGTGAGTCATCTGCATTGAGTTCCTGGGCTATACATACTTGTTGTGCGCATTCTTAAGGGGCTCTGACCATTTATGTGTTATGATATTTTGTTAATTTCATATTATTGAGAATGCAAAAGGAGGCGCTAGATCACACAAAGGTGGGTGGGAACAATCAAAACTCCCAAAAATCTCAATTGGATGGAACTAACCTTTCTCCTTAGTTCATCGACGGACACAGCGCCTCCTTAGGTAGGAGTAGGACTATGCAGAACATAAAACTTGGCTATGCCCCATGAGCCGCCCTCAGTCAGTATATAACCAGCTCTCTGCTCTAGGTATTCCATTTTTTTCTGTCTAGTCAGAAGTAAGGACCTAGCTCTATGCTGGGATCTTTTGGGTCCTAGCAATTTTTTATTCTTAATTCCTTACATACATTTCCTGGAAGAGCTCTGGTCCAAGTCGCAGCACCCCCCTGGCCGACAGCCCCCCACCTAGGGGGGTCTCCCCCACCATTTCCCCTTCTGTAAGGGTCTAGAGGTGATATGTGTCCTGCCCTGGTGGTATGGGGGGTTTGAGTGCAGAGGAGCAGTACAGACCTCTAGGTGCATGCCCTGCTGTGTGGTGCAGTGTGAGGTATAGTGCAGTTTTGGGGCCCCATTGCAGTACACAGCAGAATCATGGTGCACAGCAGGGTCCCCTAGGTGTTCACCCTGCCTGGTGAAGTACAGTACCTTTGGGGGGACCCCTTGCAGAGCGCTCAGCGTAGTGGATCCTGGCACCATGCTTCGGCATATCAAACAGCCATCTTGGAGAAGTCCGATGACATCATGGCGGCCATGATTTGGCTGGTCTCCAGCCGGCTGCCATGCTTGTGTAGCACGATGATGTCACGGTGGCCATTTTCCATTAGTCTAGTGAGACGCTGGAGATGGCTGGAGCCTCATGGAGAGGCAAGGGCTCCTCCTCTTCCTCCTCTCTTTTTCTCTTCCTTTCCCAGGATATATGAAGTACATCGCGTCCATGGTGTTGCTGGGTCTGAATGGCGGCACTCCACTGGTGGTAGGGTGAGTCCTTGGAGGTCCCTGTGATCTCTCTCTCTCTCTGCTGATAGGTACCCTGAGCACTGGGGGATCCCTTAGTGGTGCCAAAAAATATTTTGTACTGCAGGGTCTTCCTTTTCCTTATGGAGCCTCAGTGTCACTCCTGCGCTAAGTGTCTTGGCACTTGTACACGGGCACTTTGACTAAGGCACTTCAACAAAAAAGCAAGTATAGACATTAGTATTCTACACCAATTTGCCAGGAAATCCCCTTCATCTTCTAATTTCTGACAGCCTTCCTTCTATTTCCCTCTCTCCACCCTCCAACATGCTCACACTAATCTTCTTTGCTATAACATCCTCTCTCCTCAAACTCTCACTTCTTTACCCCCCTCTCCAGCCCACAACCTGTACATATCTCCCTCACTTCTGCCCACTCAATATTGCTGCACTTATCACCTTCAGCTCATTCTAGGCCCACGCAGTGTCACCTCTTCCACTCCACTACAGCATCTGCCTTCCTATAAATCCCACTCCCACCTTACCACCCTCACCCTCCTACTACTCCTAATGTCTGGGGACATCGCATCAAACCCTGATCCCCCCACATCCTATTCCAACCCCCAAAATTGTCTGTCTACCCCCTCCAACAGTAGCCGTAACCTCCAATTTCTCATTTCAATTCCACAAGTCAGCTCTCCCCTTGCGTGTGCCCTCTGGAATGCCCGTTCTGTCTTCAACAAACTAGCCTCTGTCAACGACCTTTTCCTGTCCAACTCCCTTAATCCATTTGCTATTACACAAACCTGGCTCCAGGAATTTGACACTACCTCTCCAGCTGCCCTGTCCCACAGTGGCCTCCTCTGGAATCACTCGCCCAGACCCAGTGGACGAAAAGGAGGCAGCATCGGACTTCTCCTCTCCCCACAATGCACCTTCCAGGTTCTCCCCTCACCTCCCTCTCTTTCCCCCTGCTCCTTCAAAGTGCTCTGCATTTGTCTTTTATCTCCAGCTTGTCTGAGGGTCGCAGTCATTTATCGGCCTCCTGGACCAGTGTCACGCTTTCTGGACGACTTCTCCGCATGGCTACCCTATTTTCTATCCTCTGATATACCTGCCATCATCCTAGGTGACTTTAACATTTCAATCAACATTAATACTGCAACCGCTTCTCAACTACTCAACCTAACCTCCTCTTTTAACCTAACACAATGGACACAAGCTACCACTCACTCCAACAGCAACACTCTTAACCTTGTATTCTCCCATCGCTGCACCCCCTGCAAGCTCTCCAATACTTCCTATCCTCTCTCTGATCACAATCTTATCCGTTTCACACTCTCTCTGTCTCCTGCCTCCCATGCTGCCAACCTGCAAACCACTACCTGCAGCAACCTTCACCACCTCAACCCTTCCCTCTTTCATTCTGCTACTGATGACCTCTACGACAAGATCACACCCCTGTCCTGCCCAGACCAAACCACTTCTATCTACAACAACACGCTGTCATCCTCCCTAGGCACACTTGCTCCCCTCTCTACCCACAGAACTAGGCCTCATCTGCCACAACCCTGGCAAACAGATGACACCAGAAGCCTCAAGAGATGCAGCTGTGCTCTTGAGCGAGAGTGGCGTAAATCTAAATCCCTGCAAGACTTTAACCTCTATAAATCTGCCCTTCTCAAATACAACTCCCGCCTCCACACTGCTAAACAAACCTACTACAACACTCTCATACAAACCCTCTCATCCAAACCTCGTCAACTCTTTTCTACCCTTAACACCTTACTTCACCCCCCACTCCCCCCACCTACCAACTTGCTTACTGCTCAAGAAATTTCCAACCATTTCAAAAGCAAAATCGACACAATTCGCAAGCAGATATCCAACATCCAGTTTCCTCCCCTATCCAAAACATCAGATCCAAAACCGCACTCAATACTCTCCTCCTTCTGCCCTGTTACCACCGAGGAAGTTGATAAACTCCTCTCCATAGCCCACCTCACCACCTGTCCCCTGGACCCTGTCCCCTCACAATTACTGCGGCCACCTTCCCGCTCTATCCTAAACTCCCTAACCCACATCTCCAACCTTTCCCTCTCCTCCAGCACCTTTCCCTCCCCACTCAAACATGCACTGGTTACCCCCATACTTAAAAAACCCTCCTGTTTGAATAACTTAAGACCCATTTCCCTGCTCCCGTTTGCCTCCAAGCTCATTGAACGCCTTGTACAGGACCAAATGAGTTGCTCCCTCACTGACAACAACCTTCTCGACCCCCTACAGTCTTTCGACCACAACATTCAACTGAAACTGCCCTACTAAAGCTCACCAACGACCTACTAACTGCTAAAACCAATGGCCAGTACTCCATACTCATACTCTTGCACCTCTCTGCTGCTTTTGACACAGTCGACCACTCCCTCCTCCTCAGCAAACTCCACTTCCTTGGCCTTCATGATTCTGCTTTATCCTGGTTCTCCTCCTACCTATCTCAGCGCACTTTCAGTGTCACTTACAACTCCATCTCCTCCACTCCTCTTCCTCTTTCTGTTGGGGTACCCCAAGGCTCCTTCCTTGGGCCCCTCCTATTCTCTCTCTATACTTCCTACCTGGGCCAGTTGATAACCTCCCATGGCTTCCAATACCACCTCTACGCCGATGACACTCAGATATATCTCTCCCCTCCTCAACTCACCCCCTTGATCTCCTCACGGATCGCAAACTTACTGAATGACATATCGGTATGGATGTCACACCACTTTCTCAAACTCAACTGTTGGCGCTATATAAATCGTGTATAATAATAATAATTACTGCGGTGCGTGCGACTTTAAAAATGGAGGATGCGGCTGGTGTGGCCACAGGCGTGGCTGTGGCTTTTGGTGCACCTAAGTCACCTCGTACACCAAAGGTGTTTCCTTATTTGCCTTATTTTGATAGGTTTACCTATAAAGAATGGGAACAACCAAAGTCACCATTTGTGGTCCCCAAACGTTTTGCAGTACGTTACCCCTTTGAGGAATCACTTATAAAAAAGTGGACCAGTCCACCAGTGGTGGATCCTCCTGTTTCCAGGTTGAATAAAGCAATCATGATTGCAGTAGAGGATTCCCCCGACCTGTAAAGTCCCGGCCGATAGGAAAGTGGAGCCTGTGGCGAGTAGCGTTCACTATGGCAGGTTCGGAAATGCGACCGATCCTGGCCTTGACCCTGGTTTCTCACCCACTGACTGAATGGGCCAAGATTTTGAGCCAAGGTCTGGGGAATGAGCAGATTCCCGCTGCTTATGTTGATCTGGCGGACCATTTGGTCCAAGGGCTGCAGTTTGCATGTGATGCATCTTTGGATGCGACTCCCCTGCTGTCCAAGCTTTCCGTTTCAGTGGTAATGATTAGACGTGTGCTATGGCTTAAGCGCTGGTCTGCAGACGAAGCCTCTAAGAAAGTGCTCATTGATCTGCCCTTTCAAGGTGATCGCCTGTTTGGGGCTACCCTGGATGACATGATTAAGGGTGTCACAGGGGGGAAGAGTACCTTCCTGCCACAGTCTAAGCAAGGGAAGGGGTCTCGTAAACGTGGGCCTTCTTTCTCAGTCCATAAGAAATTCTTTCTTCTTCCTCAGGATGTTCCAAGCAATCTTGGTCTGGTAAGCCTAGATCGGGCATCTCCAGTCCCGCAGACAAGAGCCCTTCAACATGAAGGTCTCCCCTCACCCATTTCTGGGGTTGGGGGCTATCTTCGCTGGTTTCTGGCCTCGTGGACCTCCTTCGTGAGTGTCAAGAGGATTCAAAAGATGATTCTTTTGGAGGTACCCAAAAAATGGGGCAAAGTTTGTCCATCTCTGCGTTTTTAGTCCCTGAATTTCCTTGTGCAGATATAATTTCTGCAAAGGTTAGGGTAACGTCCGGACTACCTAAGGTCCCCCCTATACCTGTCCAGGGAATTGGATTACCTAGGTCAGATTTGTATTCTGACCAGGGGGGTCCTTCCTCTGGATGATCTTCAGGAACCACAGGCCATGATTCACTGGCTGCTATCCCACGGACACTCTCTCCCGACTTGCATACAGGTTCTGGGTCCAGTGGTATCCAACTTCAAGACCTGCATGCAGCTCCTTCAGCAGGTTCGGCTCCACAGGAGTATACCGAGGCTTTCGGCAAGGTCATGGGTGCCTCTGATAGACGCCACAGTCGTCCTAGTGCCACTGCGGGGTCAACACCTTCCTCTTCTTCTGCTGTGCTTGCGAAACATTGAGGGCAGAAGTCTTCTGGTCATTCTGGTGACTGTAAAGGTCCCTTGGTGGCTGCCCCTCAGAGAGGACCAGTTGTCCCAAGGGCTGAGCTTCCATCCTGCTTTACTGGTTTTAATGGCTTAGCTATTGAAAGCCAGGTATTGAGGGATAGAGGTTTGTCGGGATCAGTGATCCCTACTATGTTGAAGGCGAGGAAGTCGACTTCTAGCAAGATATACCATCATACGTGGAAAGCGTACATTTCTTGGTGTGAGTTTATTGGCGCTCATCCTCGCTCCTTTTCTATAGCTCGGATCTTGGCCTTTCTTCAACAGGGCATTGAGCAAAAGTTGGTCTTGAGTACCATCAAGGGCCAGGTGTCTGCCTTAGCTATATTCCTTCAGTGGACTTTGTGCACTTGCAAAAATGTTTGCCAAACCCAGAAGCCAGGGTCATAAATAGACTCTGCCAGACCTAAGGTGGTCACAGAGTCAAATGGGCATCCAGCAACCAACTGGGTCGCTGCCCCAGTGACCCAGGAACCACAGAGGAAACACGTTCCTCTTGGCTTCCTCTCCCTCTGTGATGCCGCTGCAGTTGAACACAACCTGCAGTGGAAAAAAGAGCCTGCACCTGCCTACAAGTGGTAATAAAGTTTTGTCTGATTAGTGTATGTGAGCTGTTTTACCTGCTAAAAGATTTGTACACATTTCTGCCATGCAGCACAGCCAAGCTGATGATATCACTTTCTTACAATTACAGAATGTTGAAAGTATACAGTGGTGTAATTTCTCCACCCCCAGCCTGCTGACTGGAAAGTGAAGGAGAAGCAGCAAACTGATTAGGTTATGTCACTGCTCACTCTGCTTTCTCTTCCTATCAGCATGTTCCAAACCAACCAATTTTTATGTGCACCGGATTGGCTCCCAGTGCTACTCCGCCTGCTAGTCTGATCTTTGCTGTATAGGGTATTGAAAGAGGCTGGCTGATACCAAGTCCTGGTTGAATAGGAAAAAAATATATAATATGGACTGTGGCCAACGGGAGTAGAAAATATCTCTTGTGTCATTGGGAGAAATAGTACCCCATTGTTAGTGTCAGTGGGAGGAATAGCGCCCCTTCTTTGGTGTCAGTGGAAGGAATAGTGCCCAAAGGACCAGATAAAGGCATGCAAAGGGCCACATTTGGCCCATGGGTTGCAGTTTGAAGGCCCCTGAGCTAAACAATGCAAAAACTAGCTTATAACAGCTTAGATTAGGACATTGTATAAAAGTTAATCCAGCAATAAACAACAGTGGAAAACACAGTATCAGTAATAAACAGTATTAGTAATAATGACTAATCCCACAGTAACTCCTCTGCAACCAGTAGTTCATAACCAATTCAGAATACACTTTATATGGATAACCATATATTTAAGTATGTCCCTAGAGAGGTACCTCTGTCTATGAATGATTATGGCAAAGTCCCTGTGAGGCAGCCAGTTGGTAGGCAGTTCATAGCTCTAAACCTTCAGCCGACTAATGGTGGGGACCAGTCTTTAAGGTGGTGCATGTCAGTGCAGTTCCTTTAAACTCAGCATGCAGTGATAGAAGCCACTAAGCAGATAAACAGTCTCTTTCTCTGCTAGTAGTGGTAAATCAATTGCAGCAGTAGCCTCTCACCAGTCCCAGTGATGAAGCAAACATCAATCCATATCCCCAGCTATCAGCAACCTTGGCAACTCTGCACCTACGCAACTCCGGTCACAGCACACAGGTTATCAGCACTCCAGTTCACATTCTGAGGCCGCAGAGTTATAGCAGGCAGGTGTGTGCACAAAAATAGTGCTGTACATTCTCTGGTCTCCTCACAGCAAGAGAAAGTCCCCAGGTCTACAGCCCTGTAAAAATAGCTCCTTTCTCCTGCTCCTAACAGTCCCTTCCTTGCAATTGTAATCCACTGGTCCATAGACTTTCATAGCAGGTGTAGCCAGGAGCTGGCTAATGCTGCCTGCATTGTCAGGAGACACTGTGAAGCATCGCTGCTATAGAGCTGTTCTCTCCTAGTGTTCAGCTGGACTCTGTGTTGTCATATCCTGAATATAGATTGACTGAGTTCTATCAGAAAAGCAAAGCATCTTGGGACTTGTAGTCCATGGAGTCAAGATCTGCATTCAGCTGGACTGGTTTGAACTACAAATTCCAGCCGGCTGGAGAGGAAGAACAGGATGCTGGGAAAGGTGATAAAAGGCCCATGTGCGGGCCGGATTTCTCTCTTGGGACCCCGGCCTGGAAGCTGCTAGCAAGTGACTCTGTGTCTATGTGTGCTGTGGTTAAGTCGTGGCCTGTGCTGCAGAGAGAGAGAGAGAGTCATCGCATGTGGGTGCAGGAGCAGCCATCGCCAGCTATCTCTGCCTGACCAGTGGTGTCCTGGAGGTCGCCCTTCGCACCTCCACTCCATATCCAGCAGGGCTGAAGCACAGTGTGTCGATAGACTGCTGTACCCTTTGAGCAGGGCTCCAACAAAGCCTATCACTGAGGCCCACACCACTTCTACTACCAAGAGTCTTTGGGACTGGTGAGTGGGCACTTGCCCATTCCTTTACCACAGAGATATTGCATGCAGACATCACTGTTTGTCCCTTTGCCTAAGCCTGTAGGTCCTGGTGCTATGCTAACTCTTTGTGGAGCAACAGCAATGCTCCCTTCTCCACAGGACACCATAAATACCATTTGCTACACATTGCCAGTTAAGGTGTCACCAGGCTACTTCACCTTCTCACAATAACCAGGATATCTCAAGTACTCTATTAAAGAGCTAGATGAAGACCAAAGGCCTCTTTTTTCTCTGAGAGACTACAACATACCCTCCTCCCCATCAAGGGACTGTTCAATTAGTAGCAGAAGTACCACTGCCTACACCCAGGACTCTATTTACTGATCGAGGGGGTTTGTGTATTCAAGAGTTAATAATTCTATTAATGTAAGAACATTGTTGTATCTTGCTGCTCCATTTGGCCTGTGGTGTTGAGGCATAGAAGGAAGGGGTTTGACACAAGAGCGGTCACCCCTCTGCCCTCCTCCTGGCTGTTCACAAAAATGTTATATTCTACAACCAGTTATTGCTTTTGTGTCACTGTTTTGAATCATTGCTATTATTGTTTTTCTAGCTACTGTAAAGCTTCCTCAGGAGTCAAGTTTATACTACTGGGGATTTATGCTCATAGCTTTTCAGTAAACATTGTTCATCTTTTTCACCTGAAATGTGTGTGTGTCTTTAACTCGTTGATTATCATTGAAAATGTCTGAACCCAGGGTGTCAGAGGTGCTGGGGGACTTGCATGGTCGGGGCAACCAGTGGGGTACAGATACAGCAAGTGGCCCTCACAGGGGCAGCGCTACACAGGATTCCTCTTCTAAGCTACATCTTCCATAGTACACTAAAGTCTCTGGAGCTCCTTCTGCTTGTAGTGCTCCCCTACTGGCTGGAGGTGGACAGTGTTATTAATTTGGCACAATAGTCTGGTGGGAGCACAGAGAGCAGCTGCAGAATATTGTCCTAAATAGCTCTCTTTCTAGCCAAGCACCTGGATACATCAGTCTGTCTAAGTATAGATCTATGTTTGCCCCAAGCATGTATAAATTCACTTAGGGCACATTTACACTTTTTGGATCCCTCTGAAGAGCAATCTGGGGTGGGTTGCTTTTTAGAAATGGTTTGACGGGTAGTGAGGAGCCATTATGTGGCTCTCTCACTGCCTATTTTAACCCTTAAAAAGCAAAACCACCGCAACCACGTACATTTCAGTTGAATGGTTCAAGTTCAGCAGGCAGTACTGCCCTCAAAATGCGACAGGGGATAATTCAAGCCACAGCATCTGTATACCTCTGTTCACTGCCTGTGCAGCTTAATAGGGAGCAGTTGGAGGGCAATAAAAAATGTGACAAATCTATGTGTTTTTACCATCCCCTGACCAGGGCCGTCCTAATAGGATCATGGGTCCCTGGGCAAAGTAATACTCTGGGGCCCTTACCAGCCTGCCCCAATAAATACACCTACTCTGAATAATTAAATTATGAACATTTGATAGAAAAAAAAACATATATTTATTAGTACTTTTAATAAAATTGATTTTAAACAATAAGAAAACATTCCATAAATCAAAGACTAATCAACATAAAGTGCACAGGGGGGGGGGGGGGGCACATGCACCAACGCCACCAAAACG
>BLSH010070484.1:191983-203280 GCA_018402905.1 Glandirana rugosa | reverse complement strand
CCCCCCCCCCAGGAGTGCACAGTACAGGTTCCGGGACGCTGCCCTGGACACGGCCATCCCGGGACAGCTTAGTAAAAAGTGTGACTGTCCTGGAAAATCCGGGACAGTTGGCAAGTATGATATTATGCAAGATTATCACAGGCCCCCATGCACCTGGGCAGTGCCTAGGGGTGCCCAAGCATTAGGTTGGCCCTGCTCCGGACCCCTAGTGTAAACAAGCCCTTAGGCTTCATGTATACTGGGAGTTTAGCCCAGTTGCATAAGATACTGACGTTCTGGTGCAGGCAGAAGGCACACCATCTAGCTCCACTGATGTCAGCCTATAAAACTTTATGAGAGACTGAAACCTGCTGTGGTTGTATGGTGCAGTGAGTGTTACTAATGTTTAGAGCAGTATGCGCCCTGGGACAAATGCCTAGAATGCAAGCTGTTAGTGTTTTAGTGTCCCCAAGAAGGACAGGTGCAGCAATCAGACCTTGTGCAGGAAGGTTGTCAAAGTCTATGGCAGGCTGCGGCTTGACGGGGCTGAGCACTGTACATAGTGGTACTGGAGTTTGGGGCCCTGTGCATTCAGGGACAAAGGTCTGGAATCTCAGATTTAAACCACCAGGAGGGATGCACTGCAACAGATGACAGCTTCCTAGGCTGAAAAGGATAGGAGGATTTAGTTTTCTTTAAATCGATGGGTTTAGTTCTACTTTAACTACAGTCTACATCAGTGGTGGCTGGTGAAGTTTTAGGATGGGGGGGCGCCAGGCCCTGCCCTTCCTTTTTGACCCATCCTTCTAATAAGCCCCACCCTTATAGAATCCACTCACTCCGTCCCCTATATTCCACATATTGTGTCAGGAATATACAGCTCGGCATCACAGTATACAGCTCAGCATCACAGAACACAGTATACAACTCAGCATCACAGGTGGGGTATATAGCAGCCAGTATCATAGGTGGGGTATATAGCAGCCAGTATCTCAGGTGGGGTACATTGCAGCCAGTATCACAGGTGGGGTACATTGCAGCCAGTATCACAGGTGGGGTACATTGCAGCCAGTATCACAGGTGGGGTCCATTGGAGCCACTATCACAGGTGGGGTACATTGCAGCCAGTAGCACATGTAGGGGTACATTGCAGCCAGTATCACAGGTGGGGTACATTGCAGCCAGTATCACAGGTGGGGTACATTGCAGCCAGTATCACAGGTGGGGTACATTGTAGCCAGTATCACAGGTGGGGTACATTGCAGCCAGTATCACAGGTGGGTTACATTGCAGCCAGTAGCACAGGTAGGGGTACATTGCAGCCAGTATCACAGGTGGGGTACATTGCAGCCAGTATCACAGGTGGGGTACATTGCAGCCAGTAGCACAGGTAGGGGTACATTGCAGCCAGTATCACAGGTAGGGGTACATTGCAGTCAGTATCAAGGGTGGAGTACATTTCCAGCCAGTAACACAGGTGGGGTACATTGCAGCCAGTATCGCAGGTGGGTACATTGCAGCCAGTAAGACAGGTAGGGGTACATTGCAGACAGTATCACAGGTGGGGTACATTGCAGCAAGTAACACAGGTAGGGGTACATTGCAGCCAGTATCACAGGTGGGGTACATTGCAGCCAGTAAAACAGGTGGGGTACATTGCAGCCATCTCCCCCCACACTGCCGCGGGGATCGCAGAACTGAAAGACTCCCCCCCGGGAAGTTGGGACAAGGACCCACACTTACCCCATCTATGAGCAGGCAGCCTGCAGAGTCCGGCGAGCGGCGAGCGTGCTGTCCGTGCTCCGGAGACGTCCCCCCTGAGAAAGGCGTCCAATAAAATCGCCCGTCTGAGAAAGGCAGATGTTCATTTGCCTTTCCAAGGGCTTGTGGCGGCACACTCTGCGCCACAAGCCACACTTTAATGGAGCCTATTAGAGCCTATGGCTCTAATGAGATGCTTCAAAGAAACCCCCCACTGCAGTAATTCATGCGGCCGGCGCCACAAAGGGGCCGGCAGCATGAATAGGAGGGGGTGGCCACGGGCGGCCATGGATAGATTCATGCTTTGCATGAATCTATCCATTAGCATAGAGGGGGTGATAGGAAAGAGGGGGCGGCTCCCGTGCGCCCTAATGGGCGGGCCATTACTGGTCTACATCAGTTTGCACATCTGTCTTCAGTTTGATTCAATTCAATTTACATCAGTTTGCAAGAAGTTTCCAGACTTCCTTATGGCTGTTTGGGGTCAGTAGTAGTGATTTTGCCACTGTAATAGCACTGTAATTTTCCATTGAAAAGAAAAGTATATGAAGAATGAGCATAGAACGTTTCAGTGTTTCTCAAGTTAGTTTCCATGCATTTTTTGCAATAAAAATAATATAGCAAACTCATTGAGGAGAAGAATGTTGGAAAGGAAAGTAAATATACAATACCTGAGTTAATGGATAACTGAAGTGCTTATAAAAGCTGCTTATTGGCTATCATATACCAATTAAAGAGTAACTTACCATATAACTGTTTCTGTCTATGCACAGGGGTTAGATCATTACATAAAAAGACACAAACGTTGTTTATGACATACAAAGTTAGAATAACATCAGGGCCAGATTTTACAGACACTAGGCACAGTCTATATTGACTAGACCAGTGGTCTCCAAACTGCAGCCCTTTGCTCACCTTTACCTGGCCCCTGGGGCACTTTTTCCTCCCACTGATACAAGGTACTATTCTTCCCACTGACACCAACAATGGGGCATAATTCCTGATACTGACATCAAAAATGAGGCATAATTCCTGCTACTGACTTCAACAACTGGGCATAATTTCTGCTACTGACCTTAACGACAGGGCACTATTTTTCCCATTGACACCAATGATGGGGACCTACTCCTCAAACTGACGCCAACGATAGGGAGCAATTCCTCCCACTGATACCAATGATTGAGCACTATTGCTCCTGCTGACACCAATGATGGGACGCTATTCCTCCCACTGATACCAATGATAGGACACTATTCCTCCCACTGTTACCAATGATGGGGCACTATTCCTCCTATTAATACCAATGATGGAATACTATTCCTCCCACTGACACCAATCATCGGGCACAATTCCTCCCACTGACACCCATGATGGGGCACTATTTCTTCCAGTGATACCAATAATACGGCAACTGAAAACAGTGATGGAACACCATTCTTTCCACTGATACCAATGATGGGGCACTATTCCTCCCACTGACACCAACAACGGGGTGCTATTCCTACCCTAATACCAAAGAAGCATTGTTTGCTCCCACTGACACCAGGACAATTTCTACTCCCAATGATCACAGTCACCCCCCAAACTCTGAAGGACAGTAAACTGGCCATTTGTTTAGAACATTTGGAGACCACTGGAGTAGACCAACCATTCTTAACTAGGGTTCCTCCAGAGGCTGCTAGGGGTTCTTTGAGCTGTGGCTGGTTGACCTTCCATTTGATGATGCCTTCATAGTTCCAGGACCAACAACACTTGGAAAAGCCAGCAGAACAACACCAATTATCTTTTCTAGCTGTCTGTAAGGGTTGTGTTATTCCTACTGACCCTCAATGTAAAGGATCATTGACTCATGTTTAGTTGGCTCTGGTAAGGGTTCTTTTGGGACGGGAAAATTAATTTAGGGGTTCCTCTTGATTAAAAAGATTAAAAATCACTGGACTGGATGGTCAAGGGTACCCACTTTCATAACATTTCTTTATAAACTCTCCTCCACTGTGCTCCATTCATTTGTTATACAGAAGATGCACTGTCAACACCATATTGAATAATTACAAGAGCAGGGAGCCTGCATCATCTCTTGCTCACATACATTGCCTTTGCTCTAATGCAAGAGGACTCTGTGTGGTCAGGCTCTGGCTATCAATCCCACTCAGCCTTCTTCTTAGCACTGCATTTGTAATGTAGTGGTGGTAGAGTATATTTGTCTAACAAATACAGTGGGGAGGAAGGCAAATGCAAGTTCATAAATAGCAAACAGATGTTCACCACAAGAGGAAAAGTGGGGAGAATGGCAGAGTGGTGGGAAGGGGTCAGATAATGGGTCAGATAAGATGAGGGGTGTCAAAAAACAGGAACAACAGTGGAGAAGGGGTAGAATAGGCATAGAGGTGGACAGAGGGAAGAAAAGGCGTGGTTATAGGGCATGTGAAAGGGGCATAAATTTGGCACAGCAATGGAGAGGTAACAGAGATGTAAAGAGTGGGCATACTATTGGAGAGTGAACAAATGAAGAGAGGACACAGAAGTGGCATTGGGACAGAGCAAAACAGTGGACACAGCTGTGGCATTGGGACAGAGAGATAAAGAGTCAGCAGTGCAAATGGCATAGCAAAGTAGAAAGTGGGCTAGACCTTGGAGATAGTTGGTACATGTGTGTGATATGTGTGATAGCTCTGGGCCAAATAATAGTGGAATCTCTGTACCATTCAATCCAAGGCCTTGGAGATGGGACAGAACTGTAGTGTGTGAGCAGAGCATAGGACAGAGGGGACAGAGAAGTGGAGAATAAGTAGAACAGTGGAGAGGGAGGAAAAATAGATAGAGAAAGGGCACAACAGTGAAGATGGAATGAAAGGTAGAGAACGGTCACAGAGGGGGAGAGGGTCAAAAAGGTAGAGAGAGTGCTCAGCAGTGAAACGCAAACAGAGAGACTAGTGGGCACACCAGTGCACAAGGAAAAGAGAGGTGAGTAGTGACCACAATGTGGGAGAGGGTACAAATCAAAGAAGAGTGGAGAGAGCGGTAGATAGATGGCACCCTGGAGAATATGGCAAAGAAAGGTAGTGAGTGGGCAAGGAGTGGAGAGAAGCAAAAATAAGAAGATATAGGCCACAGCAGTGTAAAGGGAATGAAAGGTAAAGAGAGGTCACAGAAGTGGAGATGCAACAGAGGCAGAGAGAAGACACAGCAGTGGAAAGAGGTCACAGAAAAACAGTGGGTACAGCAGTAGAGAAGGAGCAGAGATATCGAGATAGAACACAGTAGTGGAGTGTAGACAGTGAGGTAGAGAGTGGGTACAGCACAACAGGAAGGTACAGCAGTGAAGTGGAGACAGAGAAATAAAGGTTGGGCAGAAGAGTGAAGAAATGTCAAAGAGGTAGAGTATGAGAAGAGCCGTATAGAGATAAAGATTTGGCAAAGCACAGCAGATAGGACAAAGAGGTAGCGTGTAAGAAGAGCTGTGTGGAGAGAGAAAGGTAGCAGATAGGCACAGCAGTGGAGATGAAACGGAAAGATACAGAGAGGGTATAACAGTGTAGATGAGACAGAGAGGTGTTAACTGGGCGGGCAGAGCAGTGGACGGAGAACAGAGAGAGTGGTCCCAGAGGTGTAAAAGGGCAACAAGTTAAAGAGTGGGCAGATCAGTGGAGAGGGGACAAAAAAATAGAACGTCAAGCCATAAAGAAGGGTTAGGGAGGCAGAAAGAAGGCAAACCAGTAGAGAGAGCACAAGATGGCAGAAAGTGGTCACAGCAATGGAGAGGGGTTAGGCAATTAGAAAGTGGGCAAAGTAGTGGAGAAGGAACAGAAAGATAGAGAGTAGTGGGGAGTAGTAAAAAGGGGACATAGACTTAGGGAGTGGACAGAGCAGTGGAGAGAGGACAAAGAATTAAGAAGTGGACAGCGCAGTGGAGAGGGGACAAAGAGGGAGAAGGCGCAGCAGTATATAGAACGCTCAGCAGAGGAAAGGGAGAGCAGAGCTAGAGAAGCACATCTACTATGTTTGAGTCAACTCAGCAATCACAGAACTGAAGTTGTCGTCAATGTGCAATTACATGTGATATGTTGCATATCCTATCCCCATAAAAGTTGTTTATGTTTTTTCCAACAAAACGTCTTTAGAGTGTTGTATATGTTTATGGATAGGTTGGGGTCAGGTCTACATACAGTATGTTACTGAAATATAAATCCAGCCTTTAAATACGCTTAATGCATTTTTCTCTTTTTCTTTTACGATTTGGATGGTGGCATCGTAACTGAGATGTGGCAGGTAACAATTACCTCAACACACACTGGAGAATCCGGAACGGCCGCACTCTTCATCCATATTCGATGCATAAATTTATTGTAAAACCAGCATAAGAAGGGGTACAATCCGTGAGGGGAAGGGGACACGGTTGACGCGTTTCACACTACAGATGAGTGGTTTGTCAAAACAAACCTTGTTTTACAATAAATGTATGCATCAAATATGGATGAAGAGTGCGGCCGCTCCAGATTTTCCTTTTGCTAGTTCACTGTTGCAGTGACAGGGCGAGCACCTCATCCTATTCAGCGTGATTGGTATTTGGGATCACTACCTCACATCACACCTGGAGCCGCTACTTCCTTCTAACACACTGGAGAACTTGTACTTCATTGCATATTAAGTCCAACATCACAGTCCCATATTAGCACGTACAGCAAGACAGGATTAACCAGCAGTCAGTATGCACTACAACCAGCTGCAATAATTACATTAATAAATACATTATATTAAAAGCCCCACATGGTCCACACTTGCAGTTTAGAAAACCTCTAAGTCTGTTAGATATAAATAAGTCCCAACAATCCAGGGCTTTTCTATTGTACTTGGTTCCATTACATTAGCAGCACTATCGGCAGCAGTTTCAGTGGTGGGGCTGTGCACGGTAGTGAATGTCCCTTCATGATCCACAGGAGTCTGTAACCTTAATTCTGGCTTTTTTTTCTGTTCAGTGAAATAAAATGCTCTGTTGCTCCTTTTGAGGTCCTGGCCATCCACACTTGCAGCATTTTCCCTCCAATACTCACAGCAGCAGCACTTTTCCTCCAGCACATGTGGATCCCTCCCTCCCTTATGCCACTATATACAGTATTTCACAAAAGTGAGTACACCCCTCACATTTTTGTAAATATTTTATTATATCTTTTCATGTGACCACACTGAAGAAATTACACTTTGCTACAATGTAAAGTAGTGAGCACAGCTTGTATAACAGTGTAAATTTGCTGTCCCCTCAAAATAACTCAACACGCAACGATTAATGTCTAAACCGCTGGCAGCAAAAGCGAGTACATACCTAAATAAAATTTCAAAATTGGGCCCAATTAGTAATTTTCCTTCCCCAATGTCATGTGGCTTCTTAATATTACAAGGTCTCAGGTGTGAATGGGGAGCAGGTGTGTTAAATTTGGTGTTATAGCTCTCAATCTCTTATACTGGTCACTGGAAGTCAACATGGCACCTCATGGCAAAGAACTCTCTGAGGATCTGAAAAAAATAATTTTTGCTCTACATAAAGATGGCCTAGGCTATAAGAAGATTGCCAAGACCCTGAAACTGAGCTTTAGCAAGGTGGCCAAGACCATACATCGGTTTAACAGGGCAGGTTCCACTCAGAACAGGCCTTGCCATGGCCGACCAAAGAAGTTGAGTGCACATGCACAGCGTCATATCCAGAGGTTGTCTTTGAGAAACAGATGTATGAGTGCTGCCAGCATTGCTGCAGAGGTTGAAGAGGTGGGGGGTCAGCCTGTCAGTACTCAGACCATACACCGCACACTGCATCAAATTGGTGTGCATGACTGTCGTCCCAGAAGGAAGGCTTTTCTAAAGATGATGCACAAGAAAGACCACAAACACTTTGCAGAAGACAAGCAGACTAAGGACATGGATTACTGGAACCATGTCCTGTGGTCTGATGAGACCAAAATAAACGTATTTGGTTCAGATGGTGTCAAGCATGCGTGCTGGCAAGATGGTGAGGAGTGTGCCTTGCCTACAGTCAAGCACGGTGGTGGGAGTGTCATGGTGTGAGGGGTGTACTCACTTTTGTGAGATACTGTATATGCAGTATCTCACGGAAGTGAGTACACCCCTCACATATTTGTAAATATTTTATTATATCTTTATATGTGACATCACTAAAGAAATGACACTTTACTACAATGTAAAGTAGTGTGTACAGCTTGTATAACAGTGTAAATTTGCTTTCTGCTCAAAATAACTCAACATACAGCCATTAATGTCTAAACTGCTGGCAACATAAGTGAGTACACCCCTAAGTGAAAATGTCCAAATTGGCCAAAAGTTCAACATTTTGTGTGGCCGCCATTATTTTCCAGCACTGCCTTAACCTTCTTGGGCATGGAGTTTACCAGAGCTTCACAGGTTACCACTGGAGTCCTCTTCCACTCCTCCATGACAACATCACGGAATTGGTGGATGCTAGAGACCTTGCGCTCCTCCACCTTCCATTTGAGGATGCCCCACAGATGCTCAATAGGGTTTAGGTCCGGAGACATGCTTAGCCAGTCCATCACCTTTAGCCTCAGCTTCTTTAGCAAGGCAGTGGTCGTCTTGGAGGTGTGTTTGGGGTCGTTATGTTGGAATACTGCCCTGCGGCCCAGTCTCTGAAAGGAGGGGATCATGCTCTGCTTCAGTATATCACAATACATGTTGGCATTCATGGTTCCCTCAATAAACTCTAGCTCTGCAGTGCCGGCAGCACTTATGCAGCCCCAGACCATGACACTCCCACCACCATGCTTGACTGTAGGCAAGACACACTTGTCTTTGTACTCCTCACCTGGTTGCCGTCACACACACTTGACACCATCTGAACCAAATAAGTTTATCTTGGTCTCATCAGACCACGGGGCATGGTTCCAGTGATCCATGTCCTTAGTCTGCTTGTCTTCAGCAAACTGTTTGCGGGTTTTCTTGTGCATCATCTTTAGAAGAGGCTTCCTTCTGGGATGACAGCCATGCAGACCAATTTGGCCACCGTGCTGCAGCTCAGTTTCAGGGTCATGCCATGTTGAACTTCCAGTGACCAGTATGAGAGAGTGAAAGCGATAACACTAAATTTATCACACCTGCTCCCCATTCACACCTGAGACCTTGTAACACTAACAAGTCACATTACACTGAATAGGGAAAATGGCTAATTGGGCCCTTTTGGACATTTTCACTTAGGTTTTGTACTTACTTTTGTTACCAGCAGTTTAGACATTAATGGCTGTGTGTTGTGTTATTTTGAGGGGACAGCAAATTTACACCGTTGTACAAGCTGTACACTCACTTCTTTACATTGTAGCAAAGCGTCATTTCTTCAGTGCTGTCACATGAAAAGATATAATAAAATATTTTATATATATATATATACATATATTGTATTTTACAAAAGTGAGTACACCCCTCACATTTTTGTAAATATTTTATTACATCTTTTCATGTGACAACACTGAAGAAATGATACTTTGCTACAACAAAGAAAAAAAAAAAAGAAAACCCCTATACGTGAATTCTCATCATTCATAAACGCACAAACCAATCAATGAACAACAATTGCAATTTTTTTAGCAAAAATATGAGGAAGAATATAAATCGGCCAAAATCGATGAAAAAAAATGGTTTTTTTTTATATTTTATTTTGGACACACACCTATGTATTTGTATTCATATTGTATGATTCACTCTTGATGGTCTTTTTACATTTTACATTGGTCAAAATAAAATACATTTTTATCAAAATCACTGCATTATGTGAAATTTGGCACCCTGAAATCCCATCCTTACCCAAAAATTATCAATGTCCTGTGGTCTGATGAGACCAAGATAAACTTATTTGGTTCAGATGGTGTCAAGCATGTGTGGCGGCAACCAGGTGAAGTGTACAAAGACAAGTGTGTCTTGCCTACAGTCAAGCATGGTGGTGGGAGTGTTTTGAAAAACAAGGTCAAAAATATCTTAATCCTTTCCCACGTAAATGGATATGGTGTACCTAAATATGTAAATGAAATAATTAAATAAATAAATAAAGAATTAAATGAGGGAGCTGCACGTGTGTAGTTGCTGATACAACCAAATGAGTGAAACCAGAAAAAATTAAACCGTGCTCACTCTGTGAAACCAAATAAATAAATAGGTTGGACTTGGTCATAGGTTGGACTTGATGGACTTGTGTCTTTTTTCAACCTCGCTGATTATGTAACTATAAATAAATACTCATAAACAATTAATATAAAAAGTGCAAATAGTGCAAGTGCAAGATAGTCCAAGACAGTTCATAAGGTGAGCCTTAGATGGCGCTGCAGCAATCAAAAGTGACTTAGTGCAACACAGTTCATGATTGTGACAATGCCTCCACAAATATATGACAGGAAGCAACAGGTCCCAGAAATAATAATAATCTTTATTAACACAGGCAACATATATGGATATAGGATGTTGCCGTGCTATGGAAATATATATAAAATGTGTATTATATAGGCTGCTGCCCCCACCTTACATCTGACAAGCAGGTGCAAGAAAAAAAAGTGAAAGATAACGGTGGGTCTGGCGCTGTCAAAAAATGGGTGTTTGAGGTTAAAAGCTGTGTAAAAATCTAGTGAGTGAATGATTGTGTTTAAAGTGCAATGTGCAGTGACGAACAATACGTGTCACCCATAAATTGATATAATGAAAGAGCAATGTGCTCAGTGGATGTTACCGTATACAAAATACCTAAAATCCAAAATGCCACAAAATGAAAAAAATATAAAAAATAATATAAAAATACAATAAAATGAATAAGATTGTATAAAATGTAAAAATAATTAGAAACACTAAGTTGCGTGAAGTATTGCATATAACAGTGTAAGTGCAATATTTAAATCACTGACCATAATTCCATATGAAGCATACCATACATAATCCGAAGTAGTTATACAAAAGCTCACACTACATGTGGTTAAATGTACTGATCAGTAAGCCATAAACTGGGGATGAAAAAAGTCTAAACTTGTATATTCAAAACTGTCCACCAGATGAAACTAAAGGGACGGCTTCTCCTAAAACTCCTATGTATATTCCTGGCTTGTATTCAGGGGTCCGCTGTATGCGGGCTTGTATAGTTACATAGTTACATAGTTACATAGTTTGTCAGGTTGAAAAAAGACACAAGTCCATCCAGTTCAACCAAAAAAAAAAAAAAAAAAAAAATGTTCGGTCCTTATATGTATCCTCAAAATCCTCTTCGGCAGGGAAATCAAAGTAGACCACCTGTCAAAACTTATATGTTCAAATCTGAAAAAAGTAGGGGTCAAATACCGAATGACTAGTCATGTAAATTGGTGTACATCACACTCGAAAACATATTGATGAAGCCTAATACATACCATACGAAGTATACCTTAATACCAGTCACTAAATTTATAACGTGAATGTGACAATATACGTTATGAAGTGCGTTGAATCACAAAGATTAATAAAAATGTAAAATATGTTAGAATAAGTAAAATAACATAAAAATATAATAAAAAATATAAAAAAAG
>BLSH010070484.1:170263-184648 GCA_018402905.1 Glandirana rugosa | reverse complement strand
GGGGAGTGTTGTTTGGGGAATATCAGTTGCTTCCTGCAGTAGCAGAATTCTGTGGACAATTGAAGCTTCACTTGTACAAGTTTGTTAAAAGTCGCAGAGAAGGACAGGCCTTGAAGTGTTTGATTAAGTAGATTGTACAGGTTGGAGAAAAAATACATTGCATCCCAGCAATGTTGGCAAGTAACCTATCTATTATTCAAGATCATTCTTTTGGTTCTTCAGATACAGAGATGCTATTGCTGCTAAATTTACAGTGTATTCCCCTACAGCCCAATTGAAGCTTTCTTTTTTTATTAATATAATGCAGTCAGGCTGCAATAATAATGTATGAGTTTTATATAGTATTTTGCTGCAGCTAGGGTTAAAATGTCCTGTGCGCATTGGTGATCTGCTATTGACTTGGCAATGTTCTTGTTTTTTTTCAAACTTGTTTTATTCAAAAAAGTGTGTACACCAATCATATAAATACATTAACATATATCAGTACAGTATTATGGACACTATCGATAAGTATGACACGCACATGCATTTTAATGGCATCCCAGCCTTAGGCTGGGTCAGTGGCGGCCCGCCAATAGGGGGCACACATTTAAAAAAAAAAAGAAAGTGGTCACCTTAAGAGCGTCCAGGCGCCGGACACACAGCATTCTATGGGAAGCTTCCCCAGCTTGAAATCAGCTAATTGCAACTGCGAAGCTGATTTGCCCATGTTTAGGGAGTGTTCAGGGCGCAAGCGATGTGCCCTGCAAACACTCCCACTCTACAATCATTTGTCTCTGGCTCCTGTCCTCTTTTTTATTGGCGGGGACTGAAGGACAACAGGGTGGTGCTTTTTGAAGCACTGTGGCATCACTTCCAGTTTCCCGGCTCATTGTCCTGTGGAGTGGACTCTGAGACTGACTGACTGTGTGACTGACATGTGGTGGAAGCCGGCCTGAGCTGAGCAGCGTGGTAACGGTAGGTAAAGCTAATGGTGCCGCGGGCCTCATGTTCAGTCTCCCTCTCCTCCGAGTCCTAGCTGAGTAAACTGACTGTCTGACAGGCACGAGCCGCCCCTCCGCTCTGCACACACTTCCATCAGTCAGTTCCCTGTGCTTCTCTGCTCTATGAGGTCTCCGCACTCAGTGAGTGCAGACTGGGCCCAGGCCAGGGTGGATGTCCTGGCCTGATCTGTAATGCTGAGCTATATACCCTGATCTGTGAGGCTGAGCTATATACCCTGATCTGTGATGCTGAGCTAAATACCCTGATCTGTGATGCTGAGCTATATACCCTGATCGGTAATGCTGAGCTATATACCCTGATCTGTAATGCTGAGCTATATACCCTGATCTGTGAGACTGAGCTATATACCCTGATCTGTGAGGCTGAGCTATATACCATGATCTGTAATGCTGATCTATATACCCTGATCTGTAATGATGAGCTGTATACCCTGATCTGTAATGCTGAGCTATATAACCTGATCTTTAATACTGATCTGTATACCCTGATCTGTAATGCTGATCAATATACCCTGGTCTGTAAGGCTGAGCTATAAACCCTGATCTGTGAGGCTGAGCTGTATACCCTGCTCTGTAATGCTGAGCTATATACCCTGATCTGTGAGGCTGAGCTGTATACCCTGATCTGTAATGCTGAGCTATATACCTTGATCTGTAATGCTGAGCTATATAACCTGATCTGTAATGCTGATCTGTGTACCCTGATCTCTAATGCTGATCAATATACCCTGATCTGTGAGGCTGAGCTATAAACCCTGATCTGTGAGGCTGAGCTGTATACCCTGATCTGTAATGCTGATATATATACCCTGATCTGTAAGGCTGAGCTATATGCCCTGATATGTAATGCTGAGCTATATACCCTGATCTGTAATGCTGAGCTATATACCCTGATCTGTAAGGCTGAGCTGTATACCCTGATCTGTAATGCTGAGTTATATACCCTGATCTGTGAGGCTGAGCTATATACTCTGATCTGTAATGCTGAGCTATATACCCTGATATGTAATGCTGAGCTATATACCCTGATCTGTAATTCTGAGCTATATATTCTGATCTGTAATGCTGAGCTATATACCCAGATCTGTAAGGCTGAGCTATATACCCTGATCTGTGAGGCTGAACTATATACCCTGATCTGTAATGCTGAGCTATATACCTTGATCTGTAATGCTGAGTTATATACCCTGATCTGTAATGCTGAGCTATATACCCTGATCTGTAATTCTGAGCTATATACCCTGGTCTGTGAGACTGAGCTATATACCTGATCTATAATGCTGAGCTATATAACCCGGATCTGTAATGCTGAGCTATATACCCTGATCTGTGAGGCTGAGCTATATACCCTGATCTGTGAGGCTGAGCTGTATACCCTGATCTGTGAGGCTGAGCTATATACCCGGATCTGTGGGGCTGAGCTGTATACTCTGTCCTGTGATGCTGGGGCTGTATACTCCTTTATTGTGTTCTGGGGTTGTATACTCTATCCTGTAATGCTGAGCTGTATACTCCTGACACTATGGGTGGAAGCAAGTGGAATACAGGGGACAGAGTGGGTGGATTCTATAAGGGGTGGGACTTATGAGAAGTATGAGGTGTCAAAAAGGAAGGGCGGGGTCTGGCACCCCTCCCGTCCTAAAACTTCACCAGCTGCCACTGGGCTGGGTTCACACTATTACGAATTGCATGCGTGTTTTCCCTGAATCCATCTGCATAACAGGAGACTGTGACCGGCTCTCAATGGAGCAGGTTCACACAGCTCTAGGACGGTTGCGGAGTGAATTGCACAGGAGCCCTGTGCGTCTTCTGGTCCATTTCAGGTCCCAATTCAGCCAAACACTCGGACCAAAATCGGACCTGAAATGGTGAACAGGGACGCACCGGATTCCTGTTGTGAGCCGCTCTGCACGACAGTGTGAACCCAGCCTTAGTCCGTAGCATTCAATAGTTGGCCCACCCTTTGCAGCTATAACAGCTTCAACTCCTTTGCGAAGGCTGTCCACAAGGTTTAGGAGTGTGTCTATGGGAATGTTTGACCATTCTTCCAGAAGCGTATTTGTGAGGTCAGGCACTGATGTGGACGAGAAGGCCTGGCTCACAGTCTCCACTCTAAATCATCCCAAAAGTGTTCTATCAGGTTAAGGTCAGGACATTGTGCAGGCCAGTCAAGTAAAACAAACACCAAAAGAATTGAAAATTACCTTAAACCCGCAAGGTACATGACAACAGATATAATAGTGTCATACAGTGACATACACTCATCTGCACTACAGTCCCAATCAGAGAGCAGTAAATACAGAATTATCCCAACTGGCTCAGCACACAATACACTTGTTCCATCAGTATATATATATATGGTCAGATAGGGCCCCACTAAAGAGGAGGGTCAGAAACTAAGAAAAGCAGGAAATCACTGGTATCTTGGGAGTTTATCCAGGGTCCAGGAGATGTATTTGGACAGCCCCTTGCCTTGTGTGTTAACTTGTAAAGTGGAAAGTTCTGTTTGATCAATTTTTTCCATAAGCCAAGGTGAAGGCTGTCAACCCGTATCCAATACAGAGCAATTGTTTTCCTGGCATAGTGAAGCAGTAACCTAAGAAATCTTATAGCCCTAGCAAAGAGCTTTATATCCTTGAATATATCTATCAGGCACTTTTTGGAATTACATACATTGCGAAAATCAAAATTAGTGGAAATGAACGCAATGACCAAAAATGATGCAACCTTAATACATGACCAAACCATATGAAGGAAATCACCTTGTTCAGCCTCACATTTATAACACGTGGGATTAATACATTAATGCATGAGGAAAAGACGCTTAGGGGTATAGCAAATCTCATGGAGATGTCTCAGCTGAATAAGTTTGACCCTAGCTGATTTAAGTGTCAGAAAATGAGTTGCAAACATCTTGCCAAATGTACGGTGAGAGGTCAGGGACGTCAGCCAGCCACCAGGTTTGTAATTTAGAAAGTGAGGCTGAAGGCTTATCCCTCAAGAAGGAGCAAAATGCAGACATAATTAACATGTGATCTGGGGGGGAGAAGTGCACGTTCCAGTTTGGAGGTACACAGGTGCACATCTTTAAGTCCCAATTGGGCCTCCGCTACATGTCTGAGTTGGAGATATCTAAAGAGCGATCCATTAAGGATACCCAGCTCTTGTTGCAGTTGTGAAGTGGTTTTAGGCACACCATTCACATAGGGCTGACGGACATACTTGTCAGGTACCTGGGTGTCATTGAACCGGTATCTTCCAGGTCCCACAGCTGCAGTCTTACCTGTTGTGCCATGGGGAGCTCTAGAGTTCTGACAATGTTCTCCCAGCCTAATGCACTGCCTTTGACTCACTAGCCCCAACCGGCTGCCAGCTGCAGACAATGTACAATCAGCAACCCATAAAAAGCAACACTTGCCGTTACTCAATGCCTGTTTGTTGAACTTGCTCCCTGGGTGTTTGATAGCTCTGTATTTCTGATTCCTGTGTATTGAATTTCTGCCTGAATACTTGACTACTCTCCAGCCTGCTGATTCGGTACTTCATTGCCAGCTCGTGTATGACCTCTGCCTGCTTGACCACTCTCTGGATATCGATTTTGTACTGCTTTGCCTGATCTGTTGCCGACCTGATCTGATCGACTACGTTTTCACCTGAATCCTCAGCGCACAAGTTCCACTTTGGACATTACCTACCACAGGTACCTTACAAGACTTCAAACCTTGCCGAGCCCACAGCAGCACATCAGTTAAGCTATGGAAGTGGGATAAGCGAGGGATGTGCCATAAAGGCTGGTAAGGGGAATAAATATGATCCATCTCAGCTAATAAAGTCAAACAATGATTATAAAGTTGGATAGAAGCTTGTAAGGTCACATTACCCCTAGTCGTATTAAGTGTACGCTTAGAGATCAGATTACTTAAAGTTTCTTAGGACCTCAGCAGCAGTAGCTGCGTTATTAAGCTGTGGGAACATTGACCAATGTATATAGACTAACTGGGCCGCATAATAATAAAGACTGAGGTTAGGAAGCGCCAGAACCCCCTAGTGGTGGAGAGCTGTAAGGTCTTCAGAGTGAGTCTGGGCACCTTCGGGGACTAGAGAAATAAAGAAAGAAGTGTATCAATGTCCTGAAAAGCCTGTTGTGGTAGATACAGGTGCTGTTCATATAATTAGAATATCATCAAAAAGTTGATTTATTTCACTAATTCCATTCAAAAAGTGAAACCTGTATACTTAGTTGCGGCTCCTTTTGCCTGAATTACTGCAGCAATGCGGCGTGGCATGGAGTCGATCAGTCCGTGGCACTGCTCAGGTGTTATGAGAGCTCAGGTTGCTCTGATAGTGACCTTCAGCTCTTCTGCATTGTTGGGTCTGGCATATCGCATCTTCCTCTTCACAATACCCCATAGATTTTCTATGGGGTTAAGGTCAGGCGAGTTTGCTGGCCAATTAAGAACAGGGATACCATGGTCCTTAAACCAGGTACTGGTAGCTTTGGCACTGTGTGCAGGTGCCAAGTCCTGTTGGAAAATGAAGTCTGCATCTCCATAAAGTTGGTCAGCAGCAGGAAGCATGAAGTGCTCTAAAACGTTCTGGTATACGGCTGCGTTGACCTTGGACCTCAGAAAACACAGTGGACCAACACCAGCAGATGACCTGGCACCCCAAACCATCACTGACTGTGGAAACTTTACACTGGACCTCAAGCAACATGGATTGTGTGTCTCTCCTCTCTTCCTCCAGACTCTGGGACCCTGATTTCCAATGGAAATGCAAAATTTACTTTCATCAGAGAACATAACTTTGGACCACTCCAGCAGTCCAGTCCTTTTTGTCTTTAGCCCAGGCGAGACACTTCTGACGCTGTCTGTTGTTCAAGAGTGGCTTGACACAAGGAATGCGACAGCTGAAACCCATGTCTTGCATAAGTCTGTGTGTAGTGGTTCTTGAAGCATTGACTCCAGCTGCAGTCCACTATTTGTGAATCTCCCCCACATTTTTGAACGGGTTTTGTTTCACAATCCTCTCCAGGGTGTGGTTATCCCTATTGCTTGTACACTTTTTTCTACCACATCTTTTCCTTCCCTTCGCCTCTCTATTAATGTGCTTGGACACAGAGCTCTGTGAACAGCCAGCCTCTTTTGCAGTGGCCTTTTGTGTCTTGACCTCCTCGTGCAAGGTGTCAATGGTCATCTTTTGGACAACTGTCAAGTCAGCAGTCTTCCCCATGATTGTGTAGCCTACAGAACTAGACTGAGAGACCATTTAAAGGCCTTTGCAGGTGTTTTGAGTTAATTAGCTGATCAGAGTGTGGCACCAGATGTCTTCAATATTGAACCTTTTCACAATATTCTAATTTTCTGAGATACTGAATTTGGGATTTTCCTTAGTCGTCAGTTATAATCATCAAAATGAAAAGAAATAAACATTTGAAATATATGAGTTTGTGTAATATGAATGAATATAATATACAAGTTTCACTTTTTGAATGGAATTAGTGAAATAAATCAACTTTTTGATGATATTCTAAATATATGACCAGCACCTGTATATCGGAGAATTTGAAAAAATGTAAAGAAATTTCAGGAGAAACACCATTTTAAACAAATTCACCCATCCTATTAGGGTGAGAGGGAGCTTAAGCCACTGATTCATTTTAGTACAAAAAGAGGAAATACAGGGTACTATGTTTTGCTCAGAAAATTTTGTCAAGGGGAGTTGTACCTCGAAAGACAGTTATTTACATTTCTGTGTGATTTGTAGCAGGCAGGACTGGGGTAGGCATAGGGGGAGATCAACATCTATCAGGAATATACAGGACTTTATCCAGATTCCAGATTTATACTTACCTAGGTGGATGCAGCATCACTGCGATGCTGCATCTGTCCCCCGGCATCTGTACACTGAGAACCGAGCCATCAAACACCGCCGATGGCTCGGTTCTCACAGATCCCTGAGAGGAGAGCTGCTGGCTATCAATTAGCAGCTCTCCTCTCTGCTCCTCCACTCTCACTGGAGAGATGAGCTGTGGAGGGGCGGGGATTGGCCGTCTCAGACTCTTAGCGGCTCGAGATGGCTGTTGGTCCAGGAACCTGGCGGATCCCGACTCCTCTAGTTGTGATGACGCGGTGCCTGTCCCGACTCCAGTGACGTCAGCAGAGAGGGGACTTTAATCCGCTCTCTGCTGAAAATGGGTCACAGGAGTCCAAAACGAATTGCACTCCTGTGATCCATAGGAGGAATATGGCCAAACAAGCTCAGGCCATATCTCTCCTTTTAACATTTTATCCCAAGGATTGTTCTAAGGACAAGGATACATTAGCTTTTGAATGGAAGAAGTGCCAAAATTATACAAAAGTCTATACTGTATATAACAAATTCAAACAATTAATACATTGTCTAGTGCCCACATAAGCGCAAAATTATGTGCAAAAAATGAATTCCATAAAACACCCAGTGCTCTGAAGACGCCGACAGGGAGAAACGCATAGGGAGGGGCTTGTTTTGGAACGACCTCATACCGCACAATGTTTGTCCACTTGTAGCCTGATGTTATGCGGCTGGATCCGAAAATTATATAAATGCCAATGCTGTTTAATCCCTATTGTCAGGGCAGACACATCTGAATGTACATAAAGCGTGTCTTTGATTTTATACAGTAAGTTATGAGTAAAAGTACATAAAACCAAAGCAGTTAGTAGGAGCAACACCAAGAGGACAATGGTGTGACAGAGTAACTCTCACCATTAGATAGCAGTAAATGACATAAGAAAAGATGGAGATTGGAGCATCTCTTAGCCACTTGTCTCTATGAGTAGTTCTAAAGGAGGTGGGGCTACTGACATTAGATGTGGATAAATGTGAGATGTGGGCTTTTCAATGCAATCTGTTCTGAGTACCTGTTCTTACTCCACTAAGCTAAAAGAGGTCTGTGGAAATTGGCTATGGAAGGCATGGGAAAGCTGCCAATATTGAAAATTACGTGTGAAGGACACATCGAAGTCCTCAGATAGACTGGCAAAGGGTTGCTGGGATTCCTGGTCCATGATTTGAGAGATACATTTAATTCCATATTTAGTCCACATAGCAAGGTCAGGTAACATAGAGGAGTGCATTACTTGACACTGCAGTGTCAGGATAGTTTTCACTAGTTAAACCAGTTTTCCAGGCTCTGATGGTCAAAAGCATAGATGGGGTTAAAAAATACGGGGCCTTAAGGCCACAAAATATTAGAATTTGTAAAGCCACTAGAGATCCAACAATAGCAGCCTCCACCATAGTAGATGAATTAGTACAATCAGGAGAAAACCACCAAGCAGACGTAACTAATTGGATTGCCATAAAATAATTATGAAAGTCTGGGAAAGCTAATCCCCCCTGTGAAGAGGGTCTCATAAGTGTGGCTAATCTATATTTTGAAGGGCGGGAGACCCATAGAATTGCAGATATCCAAAAGGGTGAGTGACAAAAAAGGTAAGTATACTTGGGTAGTATTTTCATTTTCAGCAGATTAACTCTGCCTAATAGGGAAAGTGTCAGTGATTCCTGTGCCTTCAGTTGAGGCCCAGTATCTTGTATGACTGGATTCAGGTCTAGATGGACGTACTCAGAAGCCAGCAGAGATACCCAGACCCCTAGTTATTTAAAATGGTCTACCCCTTGGTGTGCGAGACCTGGGGAGGCTAAAGCCCGGGCCTTGGGATCAATGGGAAATAATGACTTGCTCCAATTATCTTTAAGCCCAGTGAAAGCAGAGTAGAGGTTTAATACTTGTAATTCACCTTGTAGTGAGGGCCCAGCATCATTCAGGAACAATAAAAGGTCATCTGCATACAGGGCTACCCTTTCCTCCAACCAGCCTACACAGAGGCCCTTGATATGTGGAGAAGCACAAAGTGTTTCAGCCACCGGTTCAATTCAGGCCGGAGAGAGGGGGCAGCCCTGATGGGTACCCCTGTGCAGAGAGAAAGAAGATGAGAGGCCATCACCAAACCTGACCACAGCAGTCGGATCTTAATATCTTAAGCCAGTTTATAAAGTGTAGAGGGAAACTCATCCTCCTGAGGACCTCCCACAGAAAAGGCCATTCGACTGTGTCAAAGGCCTTCTCTATGTCTAGAGTGGCCACCACTCTTGAGCCCTGATTAGAGTGTGGCGCATGTATGTTGGTAAAAAGTCTACGAAGATTGATCTCTGTGAATTTGTTCATCATAAACCCAGTTTGGTCAGAATCAATTACTGTAGGGAGCAGTTTTTGCAGCCATTATGTGAGGAGTTTAATCAATATCTTAACATCATTATTCAGCAGGGAAATGGGTCTGTAAGAGGCACACAAACTTAAATCCTTAGGGGGCTTATAAATGAAAATGATATGAGCGTGACACATAGAGGTGGGTGACTCACCCTCAGCACAACAATGGGAGTATAGGGACGCCAATATAGGGGCCAGCATCATAACATATTCTTTATAAAAGTCTATGGGAAGACCATCTAGGCCTGGTGTCTTTCCCAACAGAAAGGAGATTAAAGTTTTTGCAACCTCATCTGTAGTGAAGGGAGGTAATAAGGCAGAGTGCTCAGCATCAGTGAGCCATCCCAAAGCCACCTGATCTAGTGTGGGGGCCAGGGAGCGGGGACAAAAATTCATGGGTATTGTGGAGGTATAGAGGGTATCATAATAGCTACAAAAAGCTTCCAATATATCCTCTTGGGTAGAGACAGAACCCCCAGTAGGGAGTCGTATCTCAGAGATAGTGATTGTGGGATGATCATTTTGTGCTAGTAAAGCCAATACGCTGTCGTTTTTATCTCCCTGTTCAAAGAAGTTTTATGTGGAGCGATATTGCTCGAAACAGGTAAGCTTGGCCATGTGTAAATTAGGTTCTCGTTAGCAGGCCTGCAAAAGGGTAAAATTGATATCACTAGGGTCATAGTTATATGCCTCATTATGGTCTGTCACCATCTCTTGGATGGAGCAGGTGGTAGAATTTAAATCTGATTTGAGGGCAGCAATACAGGAAATGTATGTGTAGTGTAGGCCTTAAATGCATCCCAGGTAACAGCAGGAGATGCGGACCTGTCATTGATGTCCCAATATTCTGTTAAATGAGGTGGGATGTTTTTTGTCAATTCCGGGTGGGACACCCATTGTGAGGCCAAACGCCACAGTGAGACATTGCGAGAAGGTAGGGTACAAAAGACCACCTCCAGGGGGCTGTGGTCAGATAACCCACTAGGCAGTCAGCAAACTTGGATTCACAAAAGCAATTTCTATGCGAGAGAAGGTTTTGTGGGAGGCGGAGAAGCAGTAGTAGGATCTGGAGGAGGGATGTTTCCACCTTCAAGTCTCTGTCAATCCTGCGACCTCAGCCCAGGCACAAAGATCAGGTAATCTGCTTGGGTAGGATGGGCTGTCCAAATTTGAGGATAATATGGTATTGAAAACCTCCATTATTAATAATTTGGCAGGGGAATGGAAGGGCAATCTTTTCTAATATAGTATGCAATACCATAAGAGAGAAAGGAGGGGGTTATACACATTCACAATTATATATCTACAACTCCATAGGGTAAAGATCACTATTGCATAATTCCCTTGGGGGTCGGTGTGAATAGATTCAATTACACAAGGAGGTTTTTGCTGATCAGTATAAAGACCTCTCTAGCAAAGGTGGAATACATGGCATGATATGCTTTGTGAACCCAGGTTTTTTTCAAAGCTAGTAATTTGCTGCCCATAAGATGGGTTTCTTGGAGCAGTAATATGTGAGGCTTGTAAGACTTCAGGTATTGAAAAAGCAGAGCTTGCTTAACCGCTTGCCGACCGCTGGTCGGCAATTGACGGCGACAGTGTGGCTCTATAACGCAAAACGCCGTCCTACGACGGCGGCGCGAGATCGAGCCCAGTGAGCGTGCGCGCGCCGCCGGAGGCGCACCTGCGCGCTCACTGTGTCCGAGGAGGGCCAGGGAGTGGGTGCGGCGGAGTCGATCTCCGCCCGCCACCCGCGATGCCCCCCCCCAGAGTGAAAGAACGGAGGTCCGTGTAAGTAAACACGGACCTCCGTTCTGTGAGAGGGGGAAGGGCTGTGATCACAGCCTTCCTCTACACGGAAGGTGTGATCACTTCCCTTCTCTTGTTAGTGCAGTCCCCCCACAGTTAGAACACGCCCAGGGAACACAGTTAACCCTTAGAGTGCCCCCTGCAGGTTAACCCCTTCACTGCCAATGGCATTTACACAGTAATCAGTGCATTTTTATAGCACTGATCGCTGTATAAATGCCAATGGTCCCAAAAAAGTGTCAAAATGGTCCGACAAAATATTGCAGTACCGCTAAAAATCGCAGATCACCGCCATTACTAGTAAAAAATAAAAAAAAAAATACAAACCCCAAAAATGAATTCTCATCATCCATAAACGCGACCACTTTTGCGCAAACCAATCAATAAACGCCGATTGCGATTTTTTTTATCACAAATATGAGGAAGAATATAAATCGGCCAAAACCGATGAAAAAAAATGTTTTTTTTATATTTTTTTTTGGATTTGTATTTTAGCAAAAAGTAAGAAATTTGGTTTTTTTGCAAAATTGTCGCTCTTCTTTTGTTTATAGCGGCAATCAGAAATGACGCAGCAGTGATCAAATACCACCAAAAGAAAGCTCTATTTGTGGGAAAAAAAGGACGCAAATTTCGTTTGGGTACAACGTCGCACGACCGCGCAATTGTCAGTTAAAGTGACACAGCGCTGAATCGCAAAAAGGGCTCCGGTCCTAAAGTGTGAAATCCTTCCGGGGCTGAAGTGGTTAAACTTGGAATTTAATTTGCAGACATTCCACAAAAAGATCTTAAAGTGTTTGTTAAGTCAAATTTATAAATTACTGCCAGGCCCTCTATTATAGGGAGGCATACCACACCGTGTAAGTCATTTCTAAAAACAAGGCTTGTAAATACCATTTTAGGGGGATCTTCAGCCGGTCACGTGACTCGCGGCCGCTGCATACCTCTGATACATGGTTTCTGGAAGAGGGGCTGAGATCTTCCTCTGACATCTGCCGGGGAGGTCATGTGGCCGCTCAGCCCCTCCCACAGAAGTCCTGTATGTAAAGCGGCCACGAGTCACGTGACCGGCCTAAGATAGCTCTACAACGGTATTTACAAGCCTCGTTTTTAGAAAAAACGTACACAGTGTGGTATGGCTGCCTATAATAGAGGGGCTGGCAGTGTCCATTGTAAGTTTTTTATTTCTACTAATAGTGGTGGCAGGGGCTGAGACAGAGACACAGACACAGAGCTGACAGGCAGGGAGAGCAGCAGGTGACTATGGGAAGTACAGTGACTACGATGGTCAGGGCTCAGCAGCCCTGATATTCGTGATCAGTGCAGAGAGGGGGATACAGGAAGTAGAGGGATCAGGGAGTTTTTTTACAGTTTAGATTGGGGCAGAATACACCTTAAACGATTCAGAGTCTAGGGGCGCCATGAGTAAGATATGTTATATTCACAGCATGATAATGTGAAGAGGGGAGAATGGACCATCATTTGAGCAGCAAAATTGACACCTGTCAGCACCAAATACATAGTTGAATCACAAGAAAAATCCAAATCCAAAACTACATAAAATCCCAAACGCAACTGCACGTGCCCTGCCCTCATCTGCTCCTCTCCCATAGTAAAAATGACAAAATGTGATTACTGATAGCCAAAGGCCACGTTGGTGTGCAGTCTGGAGGAACCTGGTGGCTGAGGTAACATGAGTTCAAAACCGGGGAGATCAGTTGGAGACCTCAATGAAGAAGCAACCATGAGTCCAATGAGCTCAACATTAACAATACAAGTGGAAAGTTCCAAGAAGATCAACTGGAAGGTAATCAGTCAAATGTAAATTGTAAGGCATACATGTGCCCTTACGATGGAGTAAGAAAGCTCCCTGATTGCCAGGAGACCAAATGAAACAAAAAACATAAATAGGCAGCAAACACATTGTCATTAGATGTGGAGTACCTAAGGAGAAATGAAAGCAGTTATAGCAGATATACTTGTGGGATTCTTCAAAGCGGAATCTTGGGGGACAATTTTAGCAGGAAGGCATTAGCGGGTGTCCAGCCAGTCAGAGGCCACAGCACCAGATTCAAAGAAGCGTAAACGGTCGCCATCCCCCACCTTAAGCTTGCTGGGAAAGTATAAGCTATACTTGAGGCATATTTCCCGGAGGTGTTTGTGGATTTCAGTGAATGATCATCTGCGTTGCTGGGCCACCGGTGAATAATCCAGAAAAAATAGTAGCTTTAGCATTGTCAAAGGCAGGAACCGCTCTCTATCTCTGTAATTTAGGAGACGCAGTAGGAAAGGATGTGGTGGCACCCCAGGAAGAGGAGGAGTGGGGGGAAACCCTGTGTGCCCTCTCGACCACGAATGTAGGAGGCATGTTGGTAAGATCAAATCATCTGGTGAGTAGGTGTTCCGCAAACTCTGCAGGTTTAGTTCCCTCTGCTCTCTCTGGGAGACCGAGGATTCGGATGTTATTTCTGCGCAGCCGGTTCTCTGTGTCAATAGCTTTCTCCTGCAAGACTTTAACTTGAAGCTGAAGAGCGTGGAGCTCTCCAGAATTGGTGTGCGCTGTGTCTTCCAGGTCCAAGACCCGGTCCTCCACCTCTGTTACCCTTGAGTGAAATTTATCTAGGTCCTGCCTGATGAAACTGATGTCAGTGGCAAGGAAACTGATTTTAGCTGTAAGGGATTCCTTACATGCAGTGATTGCCGCTAGGATGTCTGCGCTGGAAGGAGAGGGCTCTGTGCTGGAAGCAGCCAGTGTCTGTGTGCTGACAGACATGGTGCTTGTAATGCACACATACAAACATAGCAATAGACCAGACCAACCCTTGTGTGGGGGTGAGGGGGGCTACAGAAAATTTTTCACAAAACTGTCCAAGGTTTCTCAGAAAGGTTTTTATTTTGCCTTCTGGAGAAAAACAACAGAAGCTGCTGAAGGCTGATTTTTTTTTTTTTGCGCAACACTACAGAATAAATAGAAAGTGCACCAACATGGTGTAATATCTTTAATAAAACTTTATTGTATAATAAAATCTTATAGTCACAAAGATTCTTGGCAACACGGCGGAAGTCGTCGAAGACAACAAAAAGAGGTCTTCCGTTTTATTTTTGGAAAGACTCTTTGGAACCTGTCAAAACACTTTTTAAAAGACATCGGGGGGAGTGGGGGTGTGTTCCCAACCAGACCAGATAACGATACAAACATACACACGTAATGTTCGTGGTACAGACAGTCGTGTGTCTGTGACCGACGAAGGTCGTGTCTCGGGAGAGGAAGGTCGCGTCTGTAGGATCGCCGTTAGTGACGTACATTCCTTAGGGAATGTC
>BLSH010070484.1:140206-150389 GCA_018402905.1 Glandirana rugosa | reverse complement strand
AGCACTGGAGGGAAGTGGAGAGCACTGAGGGGAACTGGAGAGCACTGGGGGGGACTGTAAGAGAGCACAGGGGGGCTGAGAGCACTGGGGAAAACTGGAAGGGAGCACATGGGAGCTGAGAGCACTGGGGGGGGGGGGGACTGGAAGGGAGCACATGGGGGCTGAGAGCACTGGGGAGCAGCAAAATAAGCTGGATAGGAGGAGCGGTGGGGCAGTGTCATTTAGAGGAATTTATCTTTGCCTATTCCTCCTGCAGCGTCTGAATGCCTGATTCTCCTCCTCTACCTCCTGCAGACATTCAGCGGCTGCAGGAGGAATATGCAAAGATCAATTCCCCTATGTGCCCCTGCCCTGCCACTCCTCCTATCCAGACACACAGGGCGGCCGCTGCACGGGCGGGCACTCATTTCTTTCCCAGTCCAGCAGGTGGCATCAGACGATGGGATCCATCGCAGCTCCTTCCTCCTTCACGGTCATGGGGCAGCTGGGTAGGTTCTGTCCCCCCGCCTGCTGAACGGAATAGGCGGCCATGTGAGCAGTGCAGGCTGAAGGAGCAGCCCAGCGCTTTCCCCACATGGACATGCTGCCCGGCAGTCACCCCTAAATGGTGCTGGCATGACACCCCTCAATGTGTGGCACCCCACTTATTGTATCCCTCCTGCAGGGCGCAGCAGCTAATGGGAACAACGTCCCTGCTTTGAAAAAAGTACAGGAACGTCGTTCCTATGTGTTCCCACAGGACTCGAGCCCTGGATTCTCTATAGGGTTTAGGTCAGGCGAGTTTGTTGGCCAATCAAGCACAGTGATACCATTATATTTGGCAGTGTGGGCAGGTGCCAAGTCCTGCTTGAAAATGAAATCAGCATCTCCATAAAGCTGGTCAGCAAAGGGAAGCACAAAGTGCTCTAGAATATCCTGGTAGAGGGCTCCCCAAATCATCACTGACTGTGGAAAATTTTGCATTTCATGTGGACATCAAGGTCCCAGAGTCTGGAGGAAGAGTGGAGAGGCACAGAATCCAAGATGCATGAGGCCCAGTGTGAAGTTTCCACAGTGTGGCATGGGAGTGTTTAGCTCTCGTGGTAGATGCGTTTTTAGTGAGTTCACGCCAGCCAGGATCTCTGTTCTCCTCACCTGCACACACAGATTATGTGCACTCTCATGCACCAAAACACAGTTCACTTTTAACAGCTGAAATCACTTTTTGCAGGGATCGGATGGTGTCCAAAAGCACTTCTCAGAAATGCTGTTTGCCTGGCTGCACTTCTACACACAGCCAACATGACACAAACTCACTGTGGAGCAGGGACCCAGATTTCACAGTTTTGTGCCCAAAACAATACCTCCACCACATGTGGCATGGGTGTGTTTAGCTCTCGTGGTAGATGTATTTTTAGTGGGTTCATGCTAGCGAGGATCTCTGTTTGAGTGCATGATAGCCCATGTTTATTAAAAGAAAGTTCAAAAGTCAAACAGTAATCTTCCCTCGCAGTGGTTCCAACATTGTAGTATACTTCAGCCTCCTGCTACTGGCATAAATGATATTCAGCTGTCCTGCCTTACAAACTATAGATAGCCCAACTGGCTAATAACTGTAGTCAGTCCTCCTGGCTGATAAGCGATCAGCCGCTGCATAATCGTGGGTCACCTCTGCCTCCTCGCAGATGTAGTTGGCCAGACTGCATCCTGCAGCCTTAGACCCCTGGAGACCACCTGTCTCCCTCTCTGGAGCCGTCTCCCAGTGTGTGACCCAGAACCCTGTTCCTGACTCTCTTATCAGGCCCCCACCCAGCTAGATAATCAGTGACCCGGTAGGTCATAAAATCCGGACCCAGGACTGGGGATTTCATCCCACCAGGAACTCTACGAAATCCCTGGGCTCCAGATCTTGAAACTGACTTTTTAAAGAACGGAGGAAACTGAAAAGCCAGTTTCCTCCCAAATAGGCAAATCCCCTGGAGCCCCACAACCTGCCAGGTTGAGAATCCTGTGTCATCCTCCTTTTGGTGGAACCTCACTACCTCATATTCCCCCCTCTGTTCCGAACCCGTAGGGGGTGGGACACACCGAGCCACACTCTTGAGTGGGGCACCTCTGCACCAGCTGACAGCTGCGTGAGCCCACTCTTTCTTGTGGGTGTGTTTCCATAATCCCCTCTTCTCCTGATTTTCCTATCCACCTTTCTGGCTCCCTGCTTCCCGAATCCCAGGTTTCCCTGTACGTTTGGACTCCACATCCTCATGTACCATTAATACATTATGTCTGTTCCTGATTAGGGATGGGGGAACGGCCGAATTTCCACTGTTTCGACCGTTTGTTCGGCCCCCCAAATGGACCAAAATGCAATGCGGCACTGAACAATGCATTGCAAGCCCTGATTGGCTGAAGCAGTGAAAGCTTCAGTGAATAAGGGCACAGAGCACTGTCAGAGTCATGATTGGACACTGTCATCATGACTTTATCCAATCACGGCTCATTCACGCCCAACAGTATAAAAGTATTCTTTCAATGGCAGCCATTTTCAGTGTGATTTCGGCTGGAGAGAGATAGAACAGGGCTCTGTTCAGTGCTATTAGTTAGCTAGTGTGCTAAACTGTGCTATTTTGCTTCAATTTTCAGTGTAGAATATTAGTTTAATGTCAGTCTAGGGATAGCGTGAGTGTAGTGAGGAGGATCATTCAGCTTTGCATAGTGTGCAGCTAGAGTAGGGACAGATCAGATAGTTTCACTGTAGTGTAGTGAGACCATGTCATTCATACATAGATTAGTGTATATGTAGAGTAGGGACAGCTCAGATAGTTTCAGTGTAGTGAGACCGTTTCAGTAATCTTTACATTAGTGTATAGCTAGAGTAGAGACAATTCAGATAGTGTCAGTGTAGTGACGGTTGAACACCATCTATTTGGTTGTGTTACTGCAAGTTTAATGCCATTTACTTCTGTGTGCATTACTGTCAGTTTAGCGTCATGTAGTTCTAAGTGCGTTACTGCCAGTTTAACGCCATAGAGTTCTAAGTGTGTTACTGCCAGTTTAACACCATTTACTTCTGTGTGCGTTACTGCCAGTTCAATGCCATATAGTTCTAAGTGCGTTACTACCAATTTAACGCCATATAGTTCTAAGTGTGTTACTGCCAGTTTAACGCCATATAGTTCTGTGTGCATTACTGCCAGTTTAAAAGGCATGTAGTTCTAAGTGCGTTGCTGCCAGTTTAACGCCATATAGTTCTAAGTGCATTACTGTCAGTTTGACGCCATTTACTTCTCTGTGTGTTACTGCCAGTTTAACTCCATTTACTTCTGTGTGCATTTCTGCCAGTTTAGCGCCATATAGTTCTAAGTGAATTACTGCCAGTTTAACGCCATTTACTTCTGTGTGCGTTACTGCCAGTTTAACGCCATATAGTTCTAAGTGCGTTACTGCCAGTTTAACACCATATAGTTCTAAGCGCGTTACTGCCAGTTTAACTCCATATAGTTCTGTGTGGGTTACTGCAAGTTTTACACCATTTGCAGGCGGTCCCCGGGTTACAAACAAGATAGAGACTGTAGGTTTGTTCTTAAGTTGAATTTGTTTGTAAGTCGGAACATATACATTATTTAAGTGTAGCTTCAGCCAAAACAACTACTTTTAAGCTTTTTAAATAGCATAGGGAAGGGTTAACACCCCTGTAATGTTTGTTTTGCTGTCAATGTTTCTTTTCAGAAGATTTCACCTCACTTCTTGTCCCAATAATAATTGGATTTTGAAAATTTTGGGTTGTTGTGGAAACAAACCTTTGGTGATAAAGCATCAGCGGAGACACCTTTTCCCATAATAACTCTTACAGGAGTGAATTTCCCTTCCTAGGGGTAGATTTCCTCTCACTTCCTGTTGTCTCCCTCTGTTTGTAAGTAGGAGTCGTTTGTAAGTCGGATGTTTGTAACTAGGGGACCACCTGTACTTCAGTGTGTGTTACTGTCAGTTCAACGCCATATAGTTCTAAGTGCATTACTGCCAGTTTAATGCCATTTACTTCTGTGTGCGTTACTGCCAGTTTAACGGCATATTGTTCTAAGTGTGTTACTGCCAATTTAACGCAATTTACTTATGTGTGCGTTACTGCCAGTTTAACGCCATTTACTTCTGTGTGCATTACTGCCAGTTTAATGCCATATAGTTCTAAGCGCGTTACTGCCAGTTTAACGCCATTTACTTCTGTGTGCGTTACTGCCAGTTTAACGCCATATAGTTTTAAGTGTGTTACTGACAGTTTAACGCCATTTACTTCTGTGTGCATCATTGCTAGTTTAACGTCATATATTTCTGTATGCGTTACTGCAAGTTTAACGCCATTTTCTTCTGTGAGCGTTACTGCCAGTTCAACGCCATATAGTTCTAAGTGTGTTACTGACAGTTTAACGCCATTTACTTCTGTGTGCGTTACTGCCAGTTTAACGCCATATAGTTTTAAGTGTGTTACTGACAGTTTAACGCCATTTACTTCTGTGTGCATCATTGCTAGTTTAACGTCATATATTTCTGTATGCGTTACTGCAAGTTTAACGCCATTTTCTTCTGTGAGCGTTACTGCCAGTTCAACGCCATATAGTTCTAAGTGTGTTACTGACAGTTTAACGCCATTTACTTCTGTGTGCGTTACTGCCAGTTTAACGCCATATAGTTTTAAGTGTGTTACTGACAGTTTAACGCCATTTACTTCTGTGTGCATCATTGCTAGTTTAACGTCATATATTTCTGTATGCGTTACTGCAAGTTTAACGCCATTTTCTTCTGTGAGCGTTACTGCCAGTTCAACGCCATATAGTTCTAAGTGTGTTACTGCCAGTTTAAAGCCATTTACTTCTGTGTGCGTTACTGCCAGTTTAACGCCATATAGTTCTAAGTGTGTTACTGCCAGTTTAACGCTATTTAGTTCTGTGTGCATTATTGCCAGTTTAACGCCATATATTTCTGTATGCATTACTGCAAGTTTAATGCCATTTTCTTCTGTGTGTGTTACTGCCAGTTTAACGCCATATAGTATTAAGTGCGTTAATGCCAGTTTAACGCCATATAGTTCTAAGTACGTTACTGCCAGTTTAACGCCATTTACTTCTGTGTGCGTTACTGCCAGTTTAACGCCATATAGTTTTGTGTGCGTTACTGCAAGTTTAACGCCATTTACTTCTGTGTGCATTACTGCCAGTTTAACGCCATATAGTTCTAAGTGCATTACTGCCAGTTTAACGCCATTTATTTCTGTGTGTGTTACTGCCAGTTTAATGCAATTTACTTCTGTGTGCGTTACTGCCAGTTTAACGCCATATAGTTCTATGTTCGTTACTGCCAGTTTAACTCCATTTACTTTTGTGTGCATTACTGCCAGTTTAACACCATATAGTTCTAAGTGTGTTACTGCCAGTTTAACGCCATATAGTTCTAAGTGCGTTACTGCCAGTTTAACACCATATAGTTCTAAGTGTGTTACTGCCAGTTTAACGTCATTTACTTCTGTGTGCATTACTGCCAGTTTAACGCCATATATTTCTGTATGCGTTACTGCAAGTTTAACGCCATTTACTTCTGTGTGCGTTACTGCCAGTTTAACGCCATATAGTTCTAAGTGTGTTACTGCCAGTTTAACGCCATTTAATTCTGTGTGTGTTACTGGCAGTTTAACCACTTGCTTACTGGGCACTTAAACCCCCCTCCTGCCCAGACCAATTTTCAGTTTTCAGCGCTGTCACTCTGAATGACAATTGAGCGGTTGTGCGGCGTTGTACCCAAACAAAATTGACGTCCTTTTGTTCCCACAAATAGAACTTTCTTCTGGTGGTATTTGATCACCTCTGCGGTTTTTATTTTTTGTGCTATAAACAAAGAGCAACGAATTTGAAAAAAGAACAATATTTTTTACTTTTTGCTATAATAAATATCCAAAAATAAAAAATAAAAAAACAAAATTATTCATCAGTTTTGACCGATATATACTCTTCTACATATTTTTGGTAAAAAAATTGCAATAAGTGTATTTTGATTGGGTTGCGCAAAAGTTATAGAAACTACGGACATTGGTTTATAGCGTTTTTATTATTTTTTTTTTACTGGTAATGGCGGCGATGTGCGATTTTTATCGGGACTGAGATATTGCGGCGGACATGTCTGACATTTTTACACTTTTTTTAGGGACCAATGACATTTATACAGCGATCAGATCTTAAAATAGACACTGATTACTGTATAAATGTAATTGGCAGGGAAGGGGTTAACACTAAGGGGGCAGTGAAGGGGTTAAATGTGTTCCCTGTATGTGTTCTAACTGTGTGGGGGCGGGGCTGACAGGGCATAACAGATCTAACTGATCCCGTTCACAGGGATCAGTAGATCTGTCATGCCCCCCCCCCCCTCACAGAGAGGGGAACCGTCGTGTTTACATCGGCAGTTCCCCATTCTGGCTCTCTGTGATGAGATCGCGGGTCTCCGGCGGTCATTGAGTCCATCCGATGGCGGCGTCGAGAGCGTGCCTGGAGCGCGCAAAAGGGAAGGACGTCTATTGACCGCCTCTCAGCAATTCAGATCTGCGCTGTAGCCGGCTATAGCGTGGATCTGAAGTGGTTAACGCCATATAGTTTTATGGATAGCTGCAAGTTTTTAACGCCATATAGTTTTGTGCGTCACTGCGTCACATTATATTGCAGTATATTATAGTGTATCCATGGAGTGTGTCTGTGTAGTGTGAGTATGCAAATTAAAGTGCACCAAACACCACTTTACATTGATTAAAGTGCATCTACATACAGATTTACACTTCTTCTTAACATTTGCTAATAAGCACCGCCCCCTCCCTCCCAATAATGTCTGGGAGGACAAGAAAGAGAGACAGACGTTCCCTTGGCACTGTAAGGGGGCCAGCAACAAATGTGTCCACAGGCAAAGGTGGACGTGGTGATCAGTCCTCAGGCAGGGCATAATTTCCTCTGTTTAGTGAGTTTGCCCATGCTATCCAGCCACAGCATGCAGAGGAGGGGGTGGACTGGCTTACTAAACCTTCCTCATCCTCAACATCCTCTGTTACACAAGTAGAGACAAGTGTGCAGTCCCCTTCAGTTGCCAGAGCAGATAAACCTGCCTCCTCGTCCACATCTATTCCTGCCATAGCCCCAACATCAGCCATGGAGGAGTCAGCTGAGTTATTTGACCACAGCGTCAGCCACTTGCTCCTTGATGATGCTCAGCCATTACTGGATTCAGATGCTGGTTCTGAGGTTGAGGATGACAGGAACATGAGTCTAGAGAGAAGGAAGAATACTGGTAGACATTCATGTTCCCCCAGCTGCAGCGTATTGCCAAGTTGCCTCCAGTGGTAATGATGATGGAAGAGATGGAGATGATGATGATGAGGTCACTGATGCGACATGGGTGCTAGATAGAGCAGAGGAGGAAACTGAAGGTGAGACACAACCCCAAGTAGGCCGACATCAAGAAAGAGTAGAGAGCAGACACCCTATTCCATCATATTCTGCAGCTGTTCTCTCCTGGCCCACTCCCCAAAGCTCAGCTTGCTGGGCCTTTTTTAGCACATCTGCGGCAGATCGCACTGTTGCTATCTGCAAACTGTCTCTTAGGCACATCAAACATGGCAAAACACCAGCCATTTGGGTATCACATGCTTAACAAGGCATTTAAAATCCAACCACTCAGCCCGTTTGCAAGAGCACATAAAATCCACACAAAAGGGGCACAAATCTGTCCCTCCTCCTCCTCCTTACCCACTTCAGTCTGCCCCTGCTATACCGAGTCATTACCTCTCAGCAGCCTCCACTGGCAGGGATGATGGTATAGCACAGGGAGTCCCAGGTCCTAGCAGCACATCTGCCAGCAGCACACCACCAGATGTAGACTGTAGCTGGCAAATTTCTCTGCCACATCTGCTGCAGCGGAAAAAAAATACATTTCCTGCTACCCACATGCCCAGCATCTAAATGCAAGCTTGTCAAAACTGTTGGCTCTCCAACTTTTGCCTTTCATCCTGGTGGATTCTGCCCCCTTCCGTGTATTCACACAACCATCACATTGAAGGGAATGTTCTGGCATTGTTGGGCAAGGCAGTCAGCTGTAAAACCTGCCTTACTGCTGACAGGTGATCCAGCAAGCATGGGCAAGGACGATATATTTAGTTCACAGCACACTGGGTAACGCTGCTTGCAATTTTAAGGGATGCAGGACAGGGCTCGATGCTGCAGCTTGTTGTGCCCCCACGTCTCCATACAGCTGGTGGTGATGATGCCAGACCTGTGAGCTCTACCCCCTCCTTTTTCTCCTCCTCTGCCACCTCCATGCCCTTCTCTGGAGAATTTTCCTATGAACATCAGGTACCCCCTAAGCCTACAAAGGGCTATTCCATGAGTCAGGCTAAATGATGCCATGCAGTGCTTCAGCTGGTGTGTCTAGGGGATAGGAACCACACCGGACCAGAGATTCTTGCAGCTCTGCAGGGACAGGCCCAGAGGTGGTTCACCAAGCTGGAGCCAGGAATGGTGGTGTGCGATAATGGCTCAAACCTCCTGTCTGCCCTCTTATCCCCTCAAAATAACTCAACACACAGCCATTAATGTCTAAACCGCTGGCAACAAAAGTGAGTACACCCCTGAGTGAAAATGTCCAAATTGGGCCCACTTAGCCATTTTCCCTCCCCGGTGTCATGTGACTCGTTAGTGTTACAAGGTCTCAGGTGTGAATGGGCAGCAGGTGTGTTAAATTTGGTGTTATTGCTCTCACTCTCTCATACTGGTTACTGAAAGCTCAACATGGCACCTCATGGCAAAGAACTCTCTGAGCATCTGAAAAATAGAATTGTTGCTCTACATATAGATGACCTAGGCTATAAGAAGATTGCCAAGACCCTGAAACTGAGCTGCAGCACAGTGGGCAAGACCATACAGTGGTTTAACATGACAGGTTCCACTGAGAACAGGCCTTGTCATGGTCGAGAAAAGTAGTTGAGCGCACGTGCTCAGCATCATATTCAGAGGTTGTCTTTGGGAAATAGACTTATGAGTGCTGCCAGTATTGCTGCAGAGGTTGAAGGGGAGGGGGGGTCAGCTTGTCAGTGCTCAGACCATATGGCGCACACTGCATCAAATTGGTCTGCATGGCTGTTGTCTCATAAGGAAGCCTCTTCTTAACATGATGCACAAAAAAGCAATCAGTTTGCTGAAGACAAGCAGACTAAGGACATGGATTACTGGAACCATGTCCTGTAGTCTGATAAGACCAAGATAAACTTATTTGGTTTAGATGGTGTCAAGGTAAGGAGTACAAAGACAAGTGTGTCTTGCCTACAGTCAAGCATGGTGGTGGGGTCTGGGGCTGCATGAGTGCTGCGGGCACTGGGGAGCTTTAGTTCATTGAGGGAACCATGAATGCCAACATGTACTGTGACATATTGAACCAGAGCATGATCCCCTCCCTTTGAAGACTGGGCCGCAGGGCAGTATTCCAACATGATAATGATCCCAAACACACCTCCAAGATGACCACTGCCTTGCTAAAGAAGCTGAGGGTAAAGGTGATGGACTGGCCAAGCATGTCTCCAGACCTAATCCCTATTGAGCATCTGTGGGGCATCCTCAAACAGAAGATGGAGGAACGCAAGGTCTCTAACATCCACCAGCTCTGTGATGTCATGGAGGAGTGGAAGAGGACTCCAGTGGCAACCTGTAAAGCTCTGGTGAACTCCATGCCCAAGAGGGATAAGGCAGTGCTGTAAAATAATAGTGGCCACACCAAATATTGACACTTTGGGCCCAATTTGAACATTTTCACTCTGGGGTGTACTCACTTTTGTTGCCAGCGGTTTAGACATTAATGGCTGTGTGTTGAGCTATGCGACCGTTGTTTTCACTCATGTGGGGTCTCACTTTTACAAGTTTAACCCGGGTTTCACAGTTATAAACCACACCGGTGATAATAAAATGTCGTGACGGAATAGGGAGAACCCGTACCTCAAGTGGTCTCGAAATGTCCAACGGTGACCTCAGGAGAAGGTGAGGAGGTACTGTAGTGTCTCGACCACCTACAATCTCTGGAACGCAAGGAGGTAGAAGACAAACTCCTACGGGGTGTCTACGAGTTATCCCTAATCCAGACCTCTGTACGAACCGGTCAGGTAGTGGAAATGGGAGTCGAAGAAATCGTTCCG
>BLSH010070484.1:90979-140130 GCA_018402905.1 Glandirana rugosa | reverse complement strand
GTGTTCCTGCTGGAGCAGCCTCTGCGTGGCAGGAAGAAGAGGAGGACTTCCTTTCCTCTCAAGGCCCACTTTATCCGGACACCATCATTCCTATGTCACAGATCACACAGGAGGAGAGAGGGGAGGAGGATTCTGGCTTTTTCGCAGGCTTTGAAGAAGAGGAAGACTTGTCAATCTGTAAGCAATGGCTTTCCAACCCCAGGACCCTTGGGAGTAGTACGTGGCTGGGAGGAGGAAGTTCCAGATGCTGTCATCCTGAGTGACCCCGAGGAGTTTGCTTCTCAAGCCTCAGCAAATTTGAGGTGCATGAGCAACCTCATGCTTCAAAGCCTGCAAAAGGACCCAAGAATACGTGGCATAAACGAGAATGACCATTACTGGTTGGCAACCCTCCTTGACCACCGTTATAAGGGGAAGGTCTCGGAACTCATCCCATCCCCACAGAGAGTGCAGAAGATAAAATCACTTGAGGACACGTTAAAGAGGATTTTATTGAACATTTTTCCCGACTCCAGTAGGTTACAGTGTCATGGAAAACGTTCTTTTGAGTCTTCTGTTGGTCAAGAGAGGTGCACTGGAGAAGGTGTCTGCCTCAGTGAGGCATTTCGTAATTTTTTTAGTCCTCGCCACCCAGGCCTGTCATCTTCCACATCCCATTGGCAGCGTTTGCATCACATGGTGGGCGATTACCTCGGGGCCAAAACAGAGATGGAGAGTTTTTCTGCTGACGATCCACTGGCTTACTGGGTCATGAGAATAGACCACTAGCCAGAATTTGCCCAGTATGCTATTGAGTTGTTGGGCTGCCCTGCATCCAGTGTGCTTTCAGAACGTGCATTTAGTGCTGCAGTAGGTTTCATGACTGTTCATAGAATGCGCCTGTCCACAGACTCCGTGGACCGTTTGACTTTCATAAAAATGAATCAGTCATGGATTACCAGCTATGAAGCCCCTGATGCCGATGTCACCGATTTCGTTTTTTGGGATGTGGAATCTGCAGGACTTTGAGGCTGGACCGGGCTGGCGCCCTCATACCCTCCTCTTCCTCTACAGTTGTTATTAGGTTACCAGGACCTAATCTTTTTCAAGGAGCTGCCTCCATTAACCATACATCACATTTTTTTTTTTTACCTATTCCAACACACTAGCGCTGTAACTCCCACTCCAATTCCCTCCTTCTTCGAGGCTGCCTAGCTTTGAGGGTGTTCAATAATTTAATCTGGAACAATATTTTTGGTATAGGTTTAATGAGCACAAATCACACCCAAAGACCATTTTTTCAGCACCTGTTTGACAGTTGCACACCATTGCAATTTTTTTTACAGAAAGGCCAATTCTTGCCTTCACCGACACCCAAAACCCAATTTTTATGCACCTGTTACTTCTATCCAAAGTCAAAGTGACACCAGAATTTATCCAAAAAATCTCTGATCTTGTTCCCAGTGCACTACATTGTGGCCTCCTCATACACACTGGCTCCCCAGCTGTTGCTGAGCAAAATAAAGGCAGCTTGCAGGGAAAATGTCTTTTTTTTTTTATAACTGCAATTATTGCTGCAGCAGATTCCAGACATGGTACAGATCTGCCACTTTACAGGTAGACTAAGGGGACCCTCCAGGCACTATATTGGAAGGAGTTTTTCATTTTTATGCTTTCACTTTAAAAATCCAAAAATCACTGCTCATTTAAAAATTACGTTTTCAAAAATGTTTTTTTCATTGATATATGACCCCCAGGGCAGGACCCGGACCCCTATAACCATTGCATGCAAAATTACTTGCATATAAGCCTCCAACATGCGCACTTTTGATTTTTGAAGTTCAGGCCCCATTGACGTTAATGGGGTTCGTTATTCAGGTCCAAACTTTTGCGGTGTTCGGACGTTCTGCTGCGAACCGAACAGGGGTCTGTTCGGCCCATCCCTATTCCTGATGAACCGAGTATTCAAACTAACATTACACCTTTCAGTGTTGCAAATGTCACCAACTATTTTCCCAGCTTTTGTTAGGGCGAAGTCTGCAAAGGGCACACACCCCGGAGGGCCAGTATCACGCACAGGAGCCTCACCAGCCATTAACTCCCCTGGTGTCACCCACTCTGCAGGCAGCTGTCCTCCCACCTGGTCATTTCTAATTCTAACTGGATTTTTATCCCAAACTTGAACAGGCAAGCTCTTGTCTGATCCACATACACCTTTTACCACAGTTCTCCTCCATGCCCCTGTCTCCGGGACCTTATCAAGTTTGTCACCCATTTTTAAACTCTTGAATCACATCCGTCGGAGCCCCAGTCAGGATTTCTGCTGCTTCCTGGTCCACGCTTGGCCCTTCCATCTCATGTGGTTTGTCTGCTGGTGCAGCCAACGTGCCCTTCACCTACACCTATAGCTGACCAGTACCACCATGGACCATACCAGCAGAAATGCTTTCCACCTGGCTGTTAGGAGGTGAGAACATTTTTGACATGATTTCCATTTTTCTAGAGCCTCTTCCATATACCACTTTTACAGGAAGTAATCCAGCATCAAACCAAGAGGCAACTTTTAACACTAGCAATAAATTCAACAATAACCCATTTATGTCTTGTTTTCATTTGATCTGTACAGTCTGCCATTCAGTGCTCCACCTAGTGACACTCCGCAGTACCAGACCATCAAAAAAAGACACCCCAGTATCGCATGGCTGTACATCCCAAAGTTGAAGTATCTCCTTGAGTGCTTTGGTTACAAACCAGCCCCTTGATTCCCGAACCAAATCCTTTCTGGGGACTTTCATGCTCCTGGGAATGCAGAGCGACTCACTTGCTGTGACTTGAGAAGTTGCACCGTTTAACCGAAGCTCCTCCCAGCCTGCTGTTCTACAAGAGCGCTGCCAGATGCTGTACTTATATCCAACTTCTCAGGCTCAGCAACAGTGAATTTACCAATGACAACGTCCCTTTAAAACTCTAGACCAACATTACTTTTTAAAGCCATGGACAAAATCTCTGCTGTGTGTTTGACCTTATCTGGTCCTTCTTTCTCTTGAGGGTTAACCTCTGCAGCAGCCACCACACCTTCAGCTACAGGCTGTTCTGCAGTCCCCCCTGCTGGCACAGCAGAGACTTTTGTGCATAAAAGCCCTTTCTATCAGGGAGATCATATTTTTATCCCAACTATCCCAATCCATTATATGGGTGCTCCTTTCACCAGTACTGCTCAGCACCGATCCATCTGCCCATGGAGACACATGCAATCAGACGGGCTTAGCTGCAGACTTATTACACAAGTCATTGTGAATCATGTCAGATTTTGGCAATACAGATTTTAACCCCACAGGTTGCAATACACTACATCCACCACCTTGCTCGGGTGGCGCTTCATAAACCTCACACATCTTTGCATTTTCCACAGGTGGTATTAACCCATTATTTACCGGCCCACCTTCAGTATTAGCAGATTGCACTAACACAAGTTCATTAAAAGGTGTTATTCCACTCTGTCCCACCAGAGTGACATCGCAGTTGTCCAGGGCAACCTCCGGCTCCCATACATGAAGTTTCCTGGAGATTTCTAGGGACAACTGTGCTGTTTTACCACCCATTGCTATGGGCAACGGCCCATCTTTAACCACAGCTTTTGCTTTATAACAACCTGGGGTTTTCCCAACAGCAGCAGACTTTTCATTATAAACATTGTCAGCCTTTTTACCTTCTGTGGGCTGTCCCAGCCCACTACCCATTTGAGACTGGCAGATATTAGACACAACATTAATTCCCTCGTGCGAAGCACACCTAAGTGCAGGTTTGACTTTAACCCCTGCTTCCCCACTGTACAGGAATAAGTCACTCTCAGGGCTCGTTTACACTTGCTTTGGTTTCAATGCACATTAAAGCCACTATTGCATCAACAAGGCTTGTTCACTGAGAGAACCATGAATGCCAACATGTACTTTGACATACTAAAGCAGAGCATGATTCCCTCTCTATGGAGACTAAGCCGCAGGGCAGTATTCCAATATGATAATGACCCCAAACACACCTCCAAGACGACCACTGCCTTTCTAAAGAAGCTAAGGGTAAAGGTGATGGACTGGCCAAGCATGTCTACAGACCTAAACCTTATTGAGCATCTGTGGGACATCCTCAAATTGAAGGTGGAGGAGCACAAGGTCTCTAACATCCACTAGTTTCGTGATGTCTTCATGGAGGAGTGAAAGAGGACTCCAGTGGTAACCTGTGAAGCTCTGGTGAACTCCATGCCCAAGAGAGTTAAAGCAGTGCCAGAAAATAATGGTGGCCACCTAAAATATTGACACTTTGGGTCCAATTTGGACATTTTCACTTAGGGGTGTACTCACTTTTGTTGCCAGCAGTTTAGACATTAATGGCTGTGTGTTGAGTTATTTTGAGGGGATAGCAAATTTACACTGTTAAACAAGCTGTACACTCACTACTTTACATTGTAGCAAAGTGTCATTTCTTCAGTGTTGTCACATGAAAAGATATAATAAAATATTTACAAAAATGTGAGGGGTGTACTCACTTTTGTGAGATACTGTACATCTTCGACTACAGTAGCTGAGGAATAACAGCTGTCCTGTCACTTCCAGGTTAGTTTGTTGCAGGGGATATCAGGGAACATAGCCATTTACCGCAGCCCCAGGCTGACCAGAGGAACAGGAGAGCTTGAGAACAACATCCGGTGCCCCTGGCAGGGAAGGAGGGAGCACATCCTCAGAGTCCCATAAAGGTGATCGGGCGTATCTAGAGCTTTTATCCTAAAGCCTTTCACCAGCTGTGAAAATCAATAGCATGCTCAGCACAAGGAGTTGTACTTAAAATCAAAGAGAAGTGTCCCTTGTGCTGGTGGCTGCTGTCTTAGTTGAAATTTTACTCTGCACCCCACCTTTTCCAATCCCAAGAGCAGCACCAGAAGTTTACTCTCTATGAATGGAGGACAAACCCACTTTTTATTGCTATAGTATGATAAGTTGATGGTCCAAACAACTGCCAGTAGCCTCAAAAAACAGCTAAACACAGTTCCTAAGTCCATATAATGACAGCTTGCTTGGCCCCAGAGCAGATCCTCTGCTGATTGAAATTTACCTGTAATAGAATAAAATGGACACCAGAGGGTGCTTCTAAGTGTAGTAAGTTAATGTTTATTATTAAAAAATAGGAAAAAATGCATTCACATTTAGTATGATGAAAGATATATCCAAACCAGGGATATGCAATTAGTGGACCTCCAGCTGTTGCAAAACTACAAGTCCCATCATGCCTCTGCCTCTGGGTGTCGTGCTTGTGGCTGTCAGAGTGTTGCTATACTTCATGGGACTTGTAGTTCTGCAACATGTAAGCACATTTTTTACAATTTTTTTTATAATGAACACTAACTTGCTACTCTTAGAAGCACCCTCTGGTGTCCATTTTACTTGCTATTAATTGCTGTAAGCCAGTGGTCTCCAAACGGTGGCCCGGGGGTCAGATGTGGCCCATTTGCTTGCTTTTATCTGGCCCTTGGGGCACTATTTCATTCACTCACACCAATGAAGGGCACAATTCCTCCCAATGACACCAAGGATGGGGGCACAATTCTTACCAATGACATCAACAATGGGGCACAATTCCTCCCAGTGACACCAATGATGGGGCACAATTCCTCCCAATGACATCAATGATGGGGCCCAGTTCGTCCCACTGACACCAATGATAGGAGATTGTTTACTACCACTGATGCTAGGACATTTTGGACTCCTGGTGGCCACAGTCTGGCCCCCCTAAAGTTTGAAGGACAGTGAATTGGCCCTTTGTTTAGAATGTTTGGAGAACCCTGCTGTAAGCTATAGCAGCCTTTTTTAACCAGGGTGCCTTGAGGTTTTTTCTGGGGTGCCTTGACAAAATGCCTAAAAATTTGCCCAAAAATTGTATAGAAGCTGGCGTGTGGATGAAGGCTGCCTTTTTAGTTACACTAAGTCACAGGTTTTCATTGTGCACCATTACAACCTTTTAGCTGCCGACGACCAATGGCATGATCAGTTGATAAGGAGGATGTAATTTGCATACATAGCATCCTTGTTTGACCCTCTCCATCAGAGTTTGCAAAAGTGTATTTGCTTTGGAAGAATAAATCACCTCTAACATTGGACGTTAACTTGGACTTGTGGATGTTGATGCATTATGTAAAACCATTAGAATAGTTTTTACATTTTAGAATGGGGTGCCTCAAGGCTGTCCATGATTTTTAAAGGGTTGCCTCGAGATTGCCCATCATTTTTAAAGGGTGCCTTGACTAAAAAAAGGTTGAGAAACACTGAGCTATAGTACAGCTTCTATGAATAAAGGAAGAGAACGGAATGGACAGGCACAGTTGTCACTCTTGATGAGTGCCTATGACAGGTCCAATGGTTGTATTAACCCCCGCAGGACCAAAAATTACCAGGGGAGCATAGAGGTGGCAAAAAAAAACAACAGTCGCCAGCACAAGAATTGTTTCTTATTAAATGTAAGTACCATCTGATTTATATATATATATATATATATATATATATATACTGTATATATAACTAAATTTAGGCTTTAATCATCAAAAAACAATCAAATCATGTTCAGTGATCTGAGCAGTATAATTTGAACTCCCAATAGTTAATACATGCATTTGCAGGGGATGGGTACAGGTTATCATCAAGTTGTTTTTTTTTTTTTTCAGACTGCCTTAGGTCTCACCCAAACACTTTGCAAAACCAAGGCCTGTTCTAAAAAAAGTTAATCCGGCATACACATAAAATATATAATGAGGTTGCTTTGCTTTGTTTCATTTTGTATTGTTTTTGACCTTGCTAACAACGTTTTGCAGGCATTGACAGCTTGCAAAGCTTTTCAAATGTTTCATTTCTAGTCATTAACAGCTGCGCCTTAGAAACTTGTAAAGCGTTCAGGAGGCTTTTGCTTTTAACGAATTTCCTTTGCAAAAGCAATAAAGCTGTTTAACAAGGTGTTCAAAAATATTCTGTGTCTTATTGAAGAGATAAGCTGATAGTGGATGGGGGCAAGTCAGGGGGTGACCATACTGTCCGGACAGACTGGGTTTAAGGAAGGTATGTCAATGTATATAGCGGAATTCGAAACAGAACAACTTCAATAAAGAAAGGCCCGGAGCTAAGAAAAGAAAAATAATAAATACAGGGCCACCATGACAGGGTTAAAAGGGGTTTGGTATGTGGAAGCTGTTACTGGGCAGTTTAAAACATTAATAAATAACACTTACATGATTGGTGGGGTGGGCAGCAGCAAGTGGGGGCTGCAGAAAGATGATCTGTAGGAGGGTTGCAAGTCTTCAGTGCTTGAGACGACTGCCCACCCTCCCGCCCTTACTGTGTTCAGTGGTTTTTGGTCTAAGGTGGGACCGGGATCTGGTGGCATTGTCGTGGCAGCCGGCAGGGTACAAGGTCCTTATATGGGTTTGATTATGGAAAATATGTACATTTGTAGGGACTCGTCCCTATGGCTCCCATTATTATGGTTGGGGCCCGTCCTCAGTACGGCTCCCATTATTATGGTTAGGACCTGTCCACGGTACAGCTCCCATTATTATGGTTGGTGGTATCTGCGAGTAGTTGTTTGCCTCCGAGTCTGTGTTTGTTGCGGCTGGAGGCCTAAACATTTGCAGTGGTTTTCAAGATATTAGAAGTAGATGCCCACAAGAACCTTGTGACTCAGATTGTTCTGGGTGTTCATATGTTGCATATGTTTACAGGTTCATATGTTATTTTTATAGGTGTTAATAAAAGGCTGCCATTAAACTCCATCTTGGGTTTCATGTGTTTTAATTAAGAAAAGGTTAGTTGTAGAGTGGTGGTACAGCAGTTAGGAGAATAAAGCATCTTTTATACCCTAGTCAAGTAGTCAAGGATTACAGAGCAACCAACAACTGTGAGACAATAAATACTTTGGTTAAAGAATGTACGCACTGCAGGAGACAGAATTTTGTATTGTACAGCACAGTGCACAGGCTGCAGGGCTAAGGTGTAAATAACACAGGGCTTCTTCGCTGCTTTCTATAGTTACATAGTTAGTCTGGTTGAAAAAAGTCACAGAATATCCAGTTCAATCAATAAAAAGGGGAAAACAAAAAAAAACAAAAAACATTTTTTTCTTACAATCCCATATACACAATCCTATACCCACAGTTGATGCAGAGGAAGGCAAAAAAAACCCAGCAAAGCATGGATCCAATTGGCTCCAGCAGGGGAAAGAATTCCTTCCTGATCCCCTGTGAGGCAATCAGATATTTCCTGGATCAGCTTTACCTATAAATGTTAGTATGCAGTTATATTATGTACATTTAGGAAAGAATCCAGGCCTTTTTTAAAGCAATCTACTGAGCTGGCCAGAGCCACCTCTTTGGGGAGCATATTCCATATTTTTACATCTCTTACTATGAAGAAACCTTTCTGTATTTGGAGATTAAATCTCCTTTCCTCCAGATGTAAAGAGTGCCCCCTTGTCCTCTGTGATGACCTTTAAGTGAATAACTCTACACTGAGTTCACTATATGGACCCCATATGTATCTATACATGTTGATCATATCCCCCCTTAATCTCCTCTTCTCAAGAGAGAATAAATTCAGTTCCTCTAATCTTTCCTCATAGCTGAGCTCCTCCATGCCTCTTATCAGTTTGGTTTCACTTAACTGCACTTTCTCCAGTTCCCCGATATCCTTTTGGCAAACTGGTTCCCAAAATGAATCTGCATATTCCAGATGGGGTCTTACTAATGATTTGTAAAGGGGAAAATGATATCTCTTTCTGGAGTCCATACCTCTCTTAAAGTGGATGTAAACCCGGAAAAAATCATTTTTACTGACACTTTTACCTTGTACAGGAGAGGCTATCATGTGATCTGTGCCCAGTTTTGCCACAAAGAGTCTGCTACTGCTGAAAGTGCTGACATTTGCAAGGTAGGGATACATGCAGGAGACTTGCATGTACATATACATTAATACTGTTCCATTCGTTTATACTGGGTGAGTGGTGGGTTTACATCCACTTTAATACAGGAAAATACTTTTTTCGCTTTGGAAACCGCAGCTTGGCATTGCATGCTATTATTATTATTGTACTCCCCCTAGTATGTATGATGCATGCATATTCTTAGCCCCCAAGTGCATATTTTTACATTTATCAACATTAAACCTCATTTGCCACATAGTTGCACAATTAAACAGTGGATTGAGGTTGGCTTGTAAGTTGGAAACATCCTGTAAAGATGTTATTCCACTACATAGCTTGGTGTCAACTGCAAACACTGAAATTGTATTTTTAATCCCAGACCCTATATCACTTATAAAGTTATTAAAATGTAAGGGTCCCAACACTGAACCTTGGGGTACACTACTGATAACCTTAATTCAGTAGTAGTGGGTGCAAAAATAAGCCCAATTGCTGATGTTTGTGGGGATAAAATAAGCCTTATCAATGTTGACAGTCAAAGAAAAATTGGCCTCATCAGTGTTGACAGTGGGAATAAAATAAGCCCCATTACAGGCGTCAGTGGGAGTAAAAAAAGTACCATTGTTGGTGCCAATCTGAGCAATATGGCCCTCCTCATTGTTGCAAGTGAGAGCAAAATGACCCTCATAGTCTGCTGATGCCAAAGATGGAACTATAATATCCCTGTCATGCAGTAGATCATTCTGCTAAACAGAGCTGGCATAAGTGCAAGGTGCTGTAACACAGAGCATTGTAGCACGCTGCACCCGCTGCCACTCTATCCTGTAGCAGAAGGGATCCTGATGGCAGCCTGTAGGACACAACACTACAGTGAAGTATCCAAAAGCCCAGGACTGTCCTGCAGAATTCAGTTCACTTGGTAACAATGCATATAGGCTTCATGTGACTCTTAGCTCCCTTTAAAGTTACAGAACCATGACTCCTTCACCTCTCTCCACCCCCTCCACCCATACAGCTCAGTCTGAGGCTTCAATCATATATAGAGAGTTTAGATCTCTCTGGATAGCATACCTTCCAACTTTTGAACTTCAGAATAAGGGACACTTGAGGAAGCGCGCACTGCGGCAAAATGTGGGTGTGGCAAATGCTTTGCATTGGGAAGGGCTTAAGGGGCGTGGTTAAAACGAAACCTGGGCTTCCTAGTACAGTACCTATAAAATATGCTTTGATTGCTTTTTCTAAGCCTACCTTCAATAAAATAGTCAGGGACTGCGTATCAACCAGCAGCTAATGAGAAAATAAACACTTTGGTGAGCAGTATATAATGTACAGTATTGTGTATATAGTGCAGGGGTGTGAAAGGCAGAACTCAGGGGTTGGGGAGTGCTGCAGTCAGTGTCGGGTTTAGAATACATAACGCAGACTTCAGGGGTCCAGGGTGTGTTCAAGGATCAGGACTACGTAATGCAGAGAGGGCTGTAGTCAGTAGTGGGTTTAGGAGTACATTGCACACAGAGAGCACAGTCCATAATGCACAGAATGCAGGGGTCAGGAGTGTAATGCACAGAATGCAGGGAAGAGGAGTGTTATGCAGAGACTGCAGGGGCAGGAGTGTAATGCACAGAATGCAGGGGTCAGGGGTATGTAATGCATAGAATGCAGGGGTCAGAGGTACAGTATGTAATGCACACAATGCAGGGGTCAGGGGTATGTAATACACAGAATGCAGAGGACAGGAGTGTAATGCACAGAATGCAGGGGAGAGGAGTGTGTACAATGTAGGGGTAAGGAGAGGTAAAATCCCCCCCCCCAATCCCCATGTTACCTTTTCAACAAAAAAATCCCACTCCTTCCCCTCCAAAAAAATTCCAAGACTAATTTGCATGCGCACTACCCCCAAGTACAAATTCTTTCTCCTCCTCCCAAAACAAATTCTCCCATGCCAATCCCCCCTCCTAACACAAAGTTCCACCTCACAGCACAAGTCCTTCTCCCCCCAGTACCGATATGCTCTTCCACACCCCCAAATCCTTTCTCTCAGCACAACCCGCCATTCTAGTACAAATCCTCTCCCACCAAATCCCCCCCTCTCCAAATCCCCCAGCACAAAAACTTGTTAACTTAACACCCCAAACGTAGGTGACAATTGCAGTGCGTTTGACTGCATCGGATTGCATGGTACAGTAATACCATGTGATCAATTTGCTGTGCGTTTTTTAAAGTAGTGTATGCACTACTTTTGATGTGGTCTGGTGCAATTGCAGCTCATTCACTACATGTGAATTGCAGAAGAATGCACAGCACGTTCCTGTGAGATTCATGGTGTGACCCAGCCCTGAGTCCTGGAGCCTAGTGCTGGATCAAATACTGGCACTTGACTTCATTAATTGCCTGGCAGGGGTGCACTAGCTTGGGCACCTAGGGCAATTGCCCCGCATCCCTTGTGGGGTCCCTGGAGTCTCAGGTGCCATGATCACCCCCTCTGCCAGCATCTCCTTGACTTGGGGTGGGATGATTTGTGATATGTGCTGGGGGGGCAGATTTCATATCCAACCCCCTTTCTAACACAAGTCTTCCCCTCTTTTGGTGCCCCCTAGCACATAACCCCTCTCCCCAAATCATTCCAAGTATAGTTCTTTGTTGCCTGCACCCTTCCCAGTCACTGTGTCCCCTTTCCCTACAAAGCCTAATTTAAATGTTCACAGACCTCAGATCAGCACGGGCAGAGTGGTGTCCCTCCTCCCACCTCCTTCTCCCTTCTGTATACAGGAAGACATTAGAGCCGGGGATGAGGAGGAGGCGGGTTCAGCAGCTCTGCACTGTGAGAGGCATGCCAGCTGCCATATAGAGCCATGGATACGGCTTGCGGGAACCTAGACACCCCGCACAAGCTGCAGGTGCTACTGGTGCCCACGCTAGTGTGGACCAGCTGGGTAAGTCCCTGGAGCCAAGTGCTTTAACTTGTTCCAGCACTGGGCTCTGCTCCTGGACTCAGGCTTGATTCACTGGGACTCCAAGATTTACATCAAATACTGGGACGGTCATTGCAAATCCGGGACAGTTGGGGGTATGAGAATAATTTTAGCACTTGCTGATTCAGTAGAATCTACAGACAGCTTTACTCTCTAATAAGAAGTTAAATTCAACACTGTATGAACATGATACCAGGTTGGGGATAGAATCCTGTGGCTCATCACTCTCCCCAATTCAGAGATCTTGTTACATGCCGTGTACACTACGAAACAACGTTTACCAATAGAGGTGGAGGGGGGCAGATCCCTGTCAGGAGCTTGTTCTCTGTAGTTTCTCAGAAGATTCTGAGCTATTAACTCCACTCCACAGATTTCTATAGGATCCAGCTGCCTGCACAATGTGGGACATACGTTATTACAGATAAGTTAGTGCACTACTGCTATAGAGATTTTTTTATTTTTTTTAAGCTAAAGTCATCTTTAACAGTACTATGCAATACAATGGCAACCACAGAAACACATAATAGGTGGGCACAACAAAAAAAGCTTTTACTGCACTCCCTCTTTGGTAAACCCATAATGTTCTAGAGCATGTGCTGGATGTGATGGATACTCCCTGTATTAAATGTTTACTGGTAAATCAAAGATTATTCCAACTGGTCACCAATGAAAACTGAAAAATATTTTATAAAACATCACATTTGCTGCCTTAATTATATTCTCAAAGACACTATTTCATTTTTCATTCCAGGTTTGTCTTTTGCGTTGTTGGCAGCAGTTCCTGTAGGATATGGTCTGTACTCTTCCTTCTTCCCTGTAATAATATATACATTCTTGGGGACATCCAAACATCTTTCCATTGGTGAGTAAATGCGCTTCGAAATGTAAAACCTGGTAAATGTAAAAGAACCAAAGGATTGCATGAGTTTTGTCGAATACAGCTGTTCTTGGCTGGATCACGCAATGACTTCATGGTGGTAGGCAGATGCTTGATACCCATCTACCCCTGGGGAAACAGTGACGGACAACATAAAAAAAAAAATCACCCAGTTGCTTTTGTTCTTCCTAAGTTAGATGATCCTAACCAGTGGCGGCCAGTGCTTAATATATTGGGGGTGCGGCAAACTAACACCACCAACCCCCAACCCCCACCCCTGCGCGGGAAACTTCTGGGAATGTGGTGATTGCATCACACCCCCGCAGGAGATGGATGGGATGGCGGCGATCAGAGTATTACCTTTTTGAGTTAGAGGAATGAAGAGCCGTTGATTCTCCTCCTGGGCAAACAGGAAGTGTGAGAAAAGATTGGCCAGCGAGTCCTAGGACTTGCTGGCCAATTGGGTCACAGGAACTGCTTCCTGATTGGCCAGGAGGAGAATCAGGAAGACAATAGCGAGTATTAATTTGCTATTGTCACACAACTGGGTGGGCTCAGGGCGCGGTGCTCTGTGCCCCCAGCCCACCCTTTTTTTTAAGCCAATTAGAGCCTCAGGTTCTAATCACATGCTTAAAAAAAAACCCATTGGAATCCATGCGTCCGGCACCCTGCATGTAGATTAGGTTCCGGGCGCATGGATTAGGGGTTGGCGCCACTTATGGACGGGCCGCCACTGATTCTAACAGAGTTTGCCCTGGCCATTATCCTCTGCTTTGGCTTTAATTCAAAATATGCAAAAGAAGTTGAATGGGGAAAGCATTTTCAAGGACAAATCTTTGAGCCTTAAGGATCTTTTCCATGAAGAATCATTTTGCACACATGCGCGGGGCCTACTCACCCTGCACGTGGCGGTACCCCTCGCGCAGAGCCCACTCATCAATGCCCAGGACCAGGCATAGACTGTGGTCATGTGAAAAATCTAACATAAAGGCAGTTCCCTGACTTAGAGATGAGCCTTTACTGTGTGCAGTAAAATAACATACAGAGTTCCTGTGAAAAGCTTCTTTTCCCATGTCACTACACACTATAACTTTTTAGATGTTGCATTAGCAGGGACATGCTGAACCTGTGCCCACTAAACCAATCCAGCATACTTCTGTTACCACATTCCTTGTAACAGAATGGGATCCCGCCAAGCACTTGCGCAGACCTCATGTGAGCTCAATATATGTGACCAGGTCACTAGTCTCTGTAACGCAGGCTCGGTTCTGGTTGCTACTGGAAACTGACTGCTAGGAAAGGGAACCAGACAATGACCCCCCTCGCTACCAGAGGACCTGTCACCTTACCTGGTACCACACCAAACAACTGGTTGCTTTGTGTATTAAACTTTGCTTGGTTACTCTTAGCAACAGCATCTCTCTTTCAGTTCCATGCTAGCTGTCTATGTGGCTACTGCTCCCAGTGCTACCTCTTCAGGCCCTGCCAGCTCTCATGGCTGCAACTGCCTCTCTCCACTGCTCATGCTTCCACAGTCCACACTTCTGGTTCTGCACCCATCGCAGACTGTGCTCTCCCAGTCCTCTCAGGCCTGCCTCCCCAGTCCTCCTGACTGTGCATCACTCACCAGCCCTTCTGGCTATTACTTGTTGTTCCTCCTCCCTGGCAGTGCTCTCTCCTGCTGTCCTCTCTTTGCTCCTGTGCCTCCAGTCCAGGACACCTTCATGTGTTCTTAGAGGGTCCTGTCTGCACCCAAGCCCAGGCCCAAGGTCACCCCTCAAAAGCCACCGACAGCCTAGCACTCCCATCTCCAGCTTCCACCAAACAACTCCTCCCCAGCTGTGCTGACACCCAGCAACCTAGAGGGTGCTACACAAGTGGCAGCTTGTCTCCCAAGGGCTCCCACAGATTTGATCTCCTACTGAGTGCAGGATGGGGACAAAGGAGATGCAGGTGGCCAGGGTGCAGTGCAGATCCCGATACCACCACTGGATGATCTCCCTGCAAGTGAGAGAGGCAGAGTCACCTACAGTGTGTGGGAAGGTACTAGAGCCGGCTAGGTGCTTCAGCTTAATACAGCAATATAAGCAAGATATGTCAAAGATGGTTGAGTTTTCAAGAAGGGAGGGAGAAGATGGGGCAGTGGAAGGGGGGGTTGAATGCAGAGATCAGAGCTGAAGAGGGGTGAAAATGAGATGTGGATAGGGGATACAGAGGTGAGTAGCTCTAGAAGAAGGCTTTAAGAGAAAGTAAACTTCCTCTGTTGACATTTATCTTATTTATAAGCCTATAAGACTTACCTAGAGGTAGCAAAAAAATATATCCTAAACATGCACCGTTTAGGAGATATTTACATTACATGTAGCCAGTGACATCACTGGTGCATGCGCTCTGAAGGAATGGCCACGGGTGCCGTTCCTTCTGAGCCCCGTGCCGTTAACGGCTGCTCCCACATCCATGCGCAGGAGTGACGTCATCGTGACTCCGGCCAATAACAGTGCCGGAGCCCGCAAACCTGGAGACACCGGGGAAAATGTCAGCCATCTCAGCGGTGTGTGGGCGCCGCTGGAACAGCTTCGTTTTAAGGGGTTTCATAATGATTTAGTATGTGATGCATACTAGCTCATTATGCCTTTGTCTTACAGGGTTTATCATCCAGCCCATACTATACGGGCATTGCCAGCGGGTGAGTTTATTAGAGCAAGAAGAAATTGTTCCTCTCATGTTCTTTTGTCAAGGAATGCAACATTGTTTCCAATAGGTTGAGAGAACGGGGATACAGTGGACACTTGATAGGCAGGGGCAAGAGGCTGGCAGAGAATAGAGATGGCAGTGACCTGGTGGGGAACTCTCCTACTTCTGGCAGAAAGACAAGGTCCCGTGAGAGGGAAGGTGTTCACTTTATAACTACTTTTTCACAACAGTATAACCAGATTGTCTCCATTATCAAACGCTGCCTCCCTGTTTTATATGCGGATAAAAGTCTGCATTATATTTTAAGACAGGGATGCAGCTTCTCCAGTAGAAGACAGGGCTGGTGCAAGGATTTTTGACACCCTAGGCGAAACCTCATTTTGCTGCTCCCTTTGGCTTTGCCCCCTGACTCCAGCCCCTTTGCCCTGTCAATTTATACGATGGAGGTGGCAGAGGTAGAGATTTTTTGCAGAGCCTCTCTACCCATTTCTTTAGCCGTGGTCCCCAGGCCCGCACCTGTGCCCCTGGATCGGTCTCATTTTACCGCCCTGGGGTGCTGCCAGCAGTGGTTCTCCAGTGACATGAGTGATTGATGCAGAACAGTGACGGACCAACAGCGGGTGGGCGCCCCTGGTGGTAGTGGCGCCCTAGGCGGCCGCCTACTCTGCCTAGTGGTAGAGCCGGCCCTGGTAGAAGAGCCCCTACTTTGGACACTATGCTCTCCCCTTCCTGGTTTCGCTCCCACAGTACTCCTTCCTCCAGCACATGGTTAGGTACAGTCGGTTCTTACCCTTGTGGTTATACCACTTGTAAGCAGTGAAAAAGGCACATGAAAAGTAAGTCTGTTGCTTCTTTTACAACAGGGAAAATATTTTCAATTAGAAGCTATATAAATTGTAACTCAAAGATGATTGTCTATCTAATTGATTGTAGTGCATGCAAAGTACAGTATGTGGGATATACTGTCTGTAATTTACGTATTAGAATATCAGAACATTATAATGATACTATTAATGACAATGCAAAAAATATTTCAAATGTATCTAGACACGTTAGAACTGTTCATTTAGATAATTTGGAATAGTTTTGCGGTCTGAAACAAGTGAAAAGACCCTTTGGGAGGGATACACGCCACACACTACTTTTAGCAGGAGGTGTGGTGGATACACAGATTGAATACTCGATCACCCAGTGAAATGAACAGCAGAATGGATGTCAATCTGTTTTTAAAGTAATATATGCTGATATCCTTGGATGTTAAATCTTTTCTTAGAGTCTTCAATCTGTGCCTCCATCTTCCCTCCCCCTTCTCTCTGGTTTTGCCAACCACATGTTTTTATCATTAATTGATTTTAATTGAACTGTACCGCCTCCTCCTTTAGAGGAAGTATTTTTTTATATAAACTTGATGTTATTGTAAACTTGTATGCTATGAGGAAGGCCACGGCCGAAATGCGTTAGCATTTCAGATGTAGCATTGGTGTTGGTACCAAATAGATTTATCAGAAGAAGCATTTGAGTTGCTGGCATTTCCACCTTAATTTGCTGTATGTGGGGCACTACAAGCCTGAGCACTGATTACACAGCCCATTACTCTCTAATCACGCGGTAGATCTAGGGTTAGTTTTTGTCTATACTGTAAAGAGGAAGTACACTTCCTCTGTTGACATTTACCTATAGGTAGTGAAATTATCTCCTAAACGTGTACCGTATAGGAGAGATTTACATTACATGCAGCCAGTGACATTACTGGCGCATGCGCTCTGAAGGAACGACCACGGGTGCTGCTCCTTCTGAGCCCCGTGCCGTGAATGGCAGCTCCCGCGTGCATGCGTGTGAGTGAAGTCATCGTGACTCCGGCCAATAACAGCGCTAGAGCCTGCGAACCTGGAAGAGGCTCTGGGGAAAATGTCAGCTATCTCGGTGGTGTGTGGGCGCCCCTGGAACAGCTTCATTTTAAGGTAAGTATTTCATAATGAGCTAGAATGTGATGCATACTAGCTCATTATGCCTTTGTCTTACAGGGTTTTTTTTTTTACTCTGTACTCTTTGTGTAGTGCATCCCTGAACTCTGCACACTGTATGCAGCATACCCCCAAACTCTGCACTCTGTACATAATGCACTCCTGGTATTTAATATCAGTTTAAGACCCTTCAACTGAAATTTGACCATACCCACTATTTAATGAGCTTTGGAGTGTGTGTGTGTGTGTGTGTGTGTGTAAATGAGTTCCTGCATCTATTTCCTGGGAAAAAAAGTCCTGAAAAGATATCAGATATGTTAAAAAGGTTTATTGTACACACAGTTGATCTCTTTTGAATTGTGATAATGCAATCATATTAAACTTTCTTTCTTTAATATTTCAATAGGACCGTTCCCAGTGGTGAGTTTGATGGTTGGTGTGGTGGTTCTTCAGATGGCCCCAGATTCTGACTTTAAAAAGGCCAATGTCACATCAGTGGATCTAAACCTCACAACCGGCACAAACAGCTCCGAAAGCTCAGACATAGACACTGAGAGAAGGGATCAATACAGGGTGTTAATATCTGGAACGCTCTGCTTCCTTATTGGAATTATACAGGTGAATGTACAAAGAGAAAAAAACAGTCAAACTAATAGAAACATAGAAAAGTGACGTCAGAAAAAGACTGAGTAGTCCTTTGAGTCTGCCCTTTTTTTTATTTATTTATTTTTATTTTTTATTTTGTTTTTTGTTTTCACATTAACCTTGTCGTCTGACTATAGATTTATGTTTATCCCAAGCATGTTTGAAGCCATTTACTGTTGACTGTCTCACAACCTCGGTTGATAGTTTATTCCAATCATCAACCACCCTTTCAGTAAAATAATACTTTCTAAGATTAGTTTTGAACTTCCCTCCAGTCAGCTTGAGGTCATGCCCCCGTGTTCTTGATTTTGATTTCATATTGAAAAGACTGCCCTAATAACAGTCACACGCACATCTGCTAATGTGATCTGGCCAAAACAGTCCTGTGATTCATGTTGCAGCATGCATTATACAGTTTGCACCCCCAGCAATAATGGATTGGCTTTGCACCTGATGGGAGTCTGTCTTATGCAGGAAGCGACCACTCTTACAGCCCTGGTTCAGGAACCCCTGGTAGGATAGACAGGGAGTTCGGGAGCACAGGGGGGCACGAGGGCTGGACTGGTTCACTGTTGGTCGTGTGAGCAGTCTGGTGATGGCTCGTGCAGGTAGTAGAGTAGTGATGCAGGCCGGGCCGGCAACTAGCTGGCAAAGCGGTACAGAAGGTGCAGGCAGAAGAGTCGTCAGGTACGGGCAAGGTCGTCAATGGGCTGGCAGCAAAGGTACACAGGGATCAGGCAGAAGAGTTGTTGTGGGCAAGCTGGGGGTCAGTGCAGGCAGAGATCAAACAAGGTCAAAGACAAGCCGGGTCACAGAAACAGATACTCAGATAACGGGTCGCTCAGGAACACACAAACGCTGTAGAATGGACAGCACCGATTGCAGGGTGCTGTTAGCTTAAATGGCCGTTTGGGCGCCAATGCCGGCGCACACGCACGTGCACACATTACGTGCGCCCATGCACAGGATTCCAGACCCGAATTCTAGGGGGATTGGTAGCAGAGGTTCTCTGACAGGCCTTGATTTAATATTTTTTTTATTAATGTGTGGCAGTGAGGTCAGGACTGTTGTTACTAAAATAGTATTAGAGGGCCAGTGACTAAATATTCAAGCTGTGAATGTTTTATTTTTTTTCCAACTTCTGGCCTTCAGCAAGAGAACTGAAGAGGGTGCAGGGTATAGTGAAAAGAGAGAAACATGAAACTATCTTTTTTTCCCAGCTTATTTGTTAGGGTTGCCAACAGGGACGGACTGACAACTCATGGGGCCCCCGGTCAATAGGAGCTCCTGGGGCCCCTGTCCCCGCCCATATGTTCCCGCCCACACTCAAACCACACCCACACAAAGCCCCACCTACATATTGCACTGCCCACACTACATGCATTCGTCACAGAATTGATTTACACTATGTTCAAAATAAATGTTTATTATAGAATATAAAGAAAAATAAACTTACATTAAAGAAAGTGCAACAATGGTACATTTCCAAAATTAAGGATTTCATAAATTAACACAAAAGGTGTTAATGTCTTCTTAGCTGAACAGTTTGATGAAAAAAATATACAAAAACTTAAAAAAAAAAAAACTCTGTCCAGCATGTTGCAAAAGTATGGCTCTAAAATTGATCTCACTCTGACGTTCCAGACAATACCATACATGTGCGGTGGCACTATTGTTTACATATATGTGCTCGTCCTACAGAAAGTATATTTTATATAGAGCATGTGCAGAGGTCATGGGTGTGCTTTACATTTTTTAAAAATAACCTTTATTTACTTTATATAATTTTCACTGACCACCTGTAAGGAACATTCTTCCCACTGATCTCCAATGTAAGGAACATTCTTCCCACTGATCTCCAATGTAAGGAACATTCTTCCTATTGACCCCCGATGTAAGGAGCATTCTTCCCACTGACCACCAATGTAAGGAACATTCTTCCCTCTGACCACCAATGTAAGGAACATTCTTCCTATTGACCCCCAATGTAAGGAGCATTCTTCCCTCTGACCACCAATGTAAGGAACATTCTTTCCACTGACCACCAATGTAAGGAACATTTTTTCCCACTGACAAACCAGTGCAAGGGACATTCTTCCCACTGACCACCAATGTAAGCAATATTCTTCCCTCTGACCACCAATGTAAGGAACATTCTTGCCACTGATCTCCAATGTAAGGAACATTCTTGCCACTGATCTCCAATGTAAGGAACATTCTTGCCACTAATCACTAATGTAAGGAGCATTCTTCCCACTGACCACCAATGCAAGGAACATTCTTCCCACTGACCACCAATGTAAGGAGCATTCTTCCCACTGACCACCAATGTAAAGGACATTCTTCCCACTGATCCCCAATGTAAGGAACATTCTTCCCACTGACCACCAATGTAAGAAACATTATTCTCACTGATCACCAATTTAAGGAACATTCTTCCCACTGACCAGCAATGCAAGGAACATTCTTCCCACTGACCACCAATGTAAGGAGCATTCTTCCCACTGACCACCAATGTAAGGAGCATTCTTCCCACTGACCACCAATGTAAGGAAAATTCTTCCCACAGACCACCAATGTAAGGAACATTCTTCCCACTGACCACCAATGTAAAGGACATTCTTCCCACTGATGCCCAATGTAAGGAACATTCTTCCCACTGACCACCAATGTAAGGAACATTCTTCCATCTGACCACCAATGTAATGAACATTCTTTCCACTGACCACCAATGTAAGGAACATTTTTTCCACTGACCACCAATGTAAGGAACATTTTTCCCACTGACAAACCAGTGCGAGGGACATTCTTCCCACTGACCACCAATGTAAGGAATATTCTTCCCTCTGACCACCAATATAAGGAACATTCTTGCCACTGATCTCCAATGTAAGGAACATTCTTGCCACTGATCTCCAACGTAAGGAATATTATTCTCACTTAACCACCAATGTAAGAGGAGTTCTTTCTGCTGAAGTATACAGATATCAGTGTTGTATATAAGGGATAGCACTCAGTGTAGAAATATCAGTGTTAGGGAAAGGCACCATGGGGTGTGTCTAGGGCAGCATGATGTCTAAGGGCCAGTTCACACCACGAATCGCACAGAAATGCACTATTTGTTCCAGGTCGATTCACATGCGATACGGGTGCAGTGTGATCTCAGCCCATTCATTTCAATGGGTTGAAATCGCACTGGACCGCACCAAAAGTAGTGCACGCACTACTTTACAAAACGCACAGCAACTGGATTGCATGATACTACTGTACCATGTGATCCAGTGCAGGCAAACGCACTGCATTTTCAACCTGCGTTTGGGGTGTATTAAGTTAACACTGACTCCCGCTGCAGATTGCAAGTGCAGTGCATTTTGAACACTCACAGAATGCGTGTGAGCTGGCCCTTAACCACTTCAGCTCCAGAAGGATTTACCCCCTTCCTGACCAGAGCACTTATTGCGATACGACACTGAGTTGCTTTAACTGACAATTGCGCAGTCTTGCTACATACCCAAACAAAATTGACGTCCTTTTTTTCTCACAAATAGAGCTTTCTTTTGGTGGTATTCGATCACCTCTGCAGTTTTTATTTTTTGCGCTATAAACAAACAAAGAGCGACAATTTTGAAAAAAGAACGTTTTTTTTTTATTTTTTGCTATAATAAATATCCAAAAACAACTAAATGAATTCCTCAGTTTAGGCCGATATATATTCTTCTACATATTTTTGGTAACAAAAATTCCAATAAGCGTATATTGATTAGGTTGCGTAAAAGTTATTGCGCCTACAAACTATGAGAATTGGTTTATGACATTTTTATCATTATTACTTTTTTACTGGTAATGGCGGCGATCTGCGATTTTTATCGGGACTGTGACACTTTTCTGGGACCACTGACATTCATACAGCGATCAGAGCTAAAAATAGCCACTGATTACTGTATAAATGTTACTGGCAGGGAAGGGATTAACTGTGTTCCCTATGTGTGTTCTAACTGTGTGGTGGCTGGGCTGGCAGGGACATGACAGATCTCACTGATTACAGGGATCAGTGGATCTCAGTTATGTCCCGACAGAACGGGGGACCCCCGTGTTTACACTGGCAGTTCCCTGTCCTGCCGCTCACGCAGCGTGCCGTGGGATGAGAGCGCGCCACTGGCGGCCTTGAGGGTGCGCAGGGAGCATGCAAACGGAAGGATGTCAATCAAAGGCTCCCCGGCAAAGCAGGTCCGCGCTGTAGACGTCAATCGGCTATAGCGCGGATCTGAAGTGGTTAATGCAGCTCCTCATAAGGTCCTCGCACCACAGGAACTGATTGTAATCTACTTCTGTATCACCTGAATAAGATGACAGAAGTGAATGATTAAAGTAGAACTAAAGACAAAACTTTCTGTTTTGATTTTGGAAAGAGGCATAGGTAGCAATAAAAAACTGACGGGCTCTATTCTCTCTCTACTCTGTCCAAAACTAAACAAAAAGAAGCGTTTTGCCTTTAAAGTTGCACAATGACCACACACAAGTCATTCACTTGTGCCCATGATGATCCACAAATGAGACAGAGTAGAATTATATTGTATGTAATATTCTGGGGATCTTTATCATTGTAAAAATGTTACAGGTGTACCAGCACCTCCCTAATCTCCTAAACTGCTGCAGAAAACATTTTTCTGTGTCACAAAATTCAAAATTTCATATGCAGTGCTATATTCAATACTCCAAAACATAGGTAAATGAATAAATCATTCAAAATCCACTGATCAGGGAATGTGGGCACTGTTGGCTGGAGCACTGGGCTAGGGGCATATGTGGCTATTGTAGACTTGGATCGCGGCGCAGCAATCTGTGTTCAGCAGAGGTCCGGCTCTCTAGTGTGCTGCTAGCACAGAGTATTTGAAACTCAGCAGAAGCAAATAGTTGTATTAAAAAAAACAAAAAAAAAAACATGAAGCCCATATTTATTACTGTGTATGCAGTCTGTAATCTGCATTATAGTAATAGTCATGGATCAAAAACATAAGAAACCAATTTCTTCTAATGCAATTTTAGGGCTGTACCCAAAGTAAGGCAAAAGTGGTCATAACGTTTTTATTAAGTTACTTAAGTCATTGAAGTTTCACATTTTGGTAACTCTTCCTCTATAGTAACTCTTTTTTTTTTCATTGCAGGTAAATAATGGATTCCAAGCAGAAGCAACGTGCCATTTTTGCATTCTTGACAAAGGCAGGTGCAGGCTATGCCACAACCACAGAAGGCTACAGAATGTTTGCGGAGAAGACACCATTGACAAGGGCCCCCATGGCAAGACATTGCTCTTGTCAATGGTGTCATCTCCTTGAACATTCTGTAGCCTTCTGTGGTTGTGGGACAGCCTGCAGCCCACCTTCATCAAAAACTCAATGACAGCCCGTTGCTTCTGTTTGCAATCCATTATTAACCTGCAATGAAAAAAAAGAGGAGTTATTAAAGAGGAAAAGTTCTCTATCAACAAGTGAAATTTGAATGACCTATGTAAGTTAATAAAAAAACTTTGCCCACTTTTGAATTATTATTATTATTATTATTGTAGCACCCTAGTCCTAAACAGGGCTGCTAACAAATTTAGTTGTGCTAGGTGGTAACTAGCCTGGCTAAGTAGGGGATCCACTGATTCTGCCCTAAGCCTGAGTCTGACATGTAGTCCCTCTCTTCTGTCACAAGGTGGCAATGCTGCTTCTGACATTGGAATGATGGAGCGCAGTTTACACAGGTTATGAATGGATATGTTATCTCAGCCAATCAGCAAGGGGCTTATTTCGACCGCCAAGAATGCTGGGATAGACTATTTATTTGGGTGGAGTCAGGTGATCGGGGTTCTTTGCCACCTGGGTGGACATGTGTCGCATGGCTCCTGGTTGCTAGGCCAGAAGCCTGAGGCCTACCTTGGGAGCACCTGGCTACTAGGCCTAAACAAGGCCTATCCAGGAATCCAAGTCGCAGCATGGGGTCAGGCTTTAAGTCGGGAGCTAGCCAAGTTGCAGAAGTTCTGCCTGAGGGGGACCCGGATCATTGCCAGAGGTAAAGGAGAAGCAGTTTCCATAAAGGGACGACCACTCCAGTTACTAGAGGCAAGTTTTGAGAGGATGAAAGTCTGAAGAAGTACCAGAGCAGGCTTTTTACTAGCCAAGGATGGTGAAAAGTGGGAAAGCTTCAGCAGAGTCAGAGTCAAGCCAGGGACCCAGCAGGTAGCATGGGTGACTCTTGAAGTATACAGCGGGTAGCTGTAGAAGAGCTCAGGGTATTCAGCGGGAGGCTGGGAGTCCCAGAAGTCTAGTGAAAGACGGGGAGCTCATTGTGAAGATCTACAGTGGGATACTGTGAGATGTGAGTGAAGATCTACAGTGGGATACTATAGTCCGTGAGTGAAGAACTACAACGGGATACTGTAAGTTATGTCTGCAGGTGTTGCTATAGGAGACAGCAGTTGCTACAAAACACAGATCGCTGCATTCAGCTTAAAGGCCCTTTTCCTGCATTGCTGTCTGCCTACTTCTATTTTTGTCTACGGAGTCTGCCTGTTTGCACATTGCATTTGCCTAAGGGTGTGGTAGCCCTAACCCTCTCTACTCCAGTTTTTGTTAAGAGACAAAAAATCTCTTTTTGTTCAATTCCAAAGTGACTGGCGCCCAACCATTCTACCTTGCACTACACCCACCATGCCTAGTAACCTTTACCCTGAGGAGAAATGTCAGCTGTCCCTGACTCTGGAGGTCACTATTAGGCCTTTGGAGGGCAGGGGCACCACTACATTATTATAATACAGGCTTTATATAGTGCAAAACAGTTTGTGCAGCGCTTTAGAATATAATGGGAGACAATACAGCAACAATACAATTCAATACAAGAGGGTTCGGATTACTTTTGGTACAGCCCTTGTATAAATTGCTTTTCCCACTTATTTTCAATCAAGAATAGATTTTTATTTATTTCTTCTTTTTTACAGCTCTTACTAGGCGTGTTGCAGATCGGGTTCATTGTACGATATCTTGGAGAACCATTGGTTGGCGGCTTCACAACTGCTGCAGCCTTTCAGGTCTTTGTGTCACAAGTGAAACAACTTCTGAATGTCCCCACAGGGAATTACAATGGAGTGTTGTCAATTATACTGGCAAGTATTTTACATTTAAAGGGTGATACCATTCAAATTACACTTTCAAATCTTGCTACAAGTTTAGAAGACAGATGCACTTTTAAAACACATTTATCTATCTTTGATGTAGAAAGCTAATGTGGAAATATGATCTTTTATCTTTTCCTTCTCTGCTTGTCCAATAAAAGCTGTCACAAAAACCCACCGTTCCATAATTTTCTTTTCCTTGTGCAACTTCATGGCGACATACAATGGGTTGTGGCTCCGCCCCCGCAGCCTGATAGGACTGGTTAACTATAAATCAAAGACAGACCCAGCTTGCAGCATAGTAAAGCGTCATGAAGGTGATCAGGGAGGACCATGTTAATGACTAGGGATGGGCCGGACGACCCCCTGTTCGGTTCGCATCAGAAATTTCGAACATTGCAAAAGTTCGGAACCGAAAAACTAACCCCATTGAAATCTATGGGACCCGAACTGGAAAAATCAAAAGTGCCCATTTTGAAGGCTTACAGTGGGTACGGAAAGTATTCAGACCCCCTTAAATTTTTCACTTTGTTATATTGCAGCCATTTGTTAAAATCATTTAAGTTAATTTTTTTCCCCTCATTAATGTACACACAGCGCCCCATATTGACAGAAAAACACAGAATTGTTGACATTTTTGCAGATTTATTAAAAAAGAAAAACTGAAATATCACATGGTCCTAAGTATTTAGACCCTTTGCTCAGTATTTAGTAGAAGCACCCCTTTGATTTAATACAGCCGTGAGTCTTTTTGGGAAAGATGCAACAAGTTTTTCACACCTGGATTTGGGGATCCTCTGCCATTCCTCCTTGCAGATCCTCTCCAGTCCTGTCAGGTTGGATGGTGAACGTTGGTGGACAGCCATTTTTAGGTCTCTCCAGAGATGCTCAATTGGGTTTAAGTCAGGGCTCTGGCTGGGCCATTCAAGAACAGTCACGGAGTTGTTGTGAAGCCACTCCTTCGTTATTTTAGCTGTGTGCTTAGGGTTATTGTCTTGTTGGAAGGTAAACCTTCGGCCCAGTCTGAGGTCCTGAGCACTCTGGAGAAGGTTTTCGTCCACTGTGTCACTGATGCATACATTGTCACGGCTCACCATCCTTGTGGCCTCCTCAAATGGTGACAGTACAGCGCATGCATCCTTTATGAGCAGCCATTGATGTATGGAAAAAAGCAGAGCCGGCCTGAGCCTGCCGTTGTGCCATACTCACCCAGGTATTTGTTGATGGCCCTCTGCTGCATGTGCAGCTGCTGTAGCATTGCCAAAGTCGAGTTCCACTTGGTGGATATGTCACAAATCAGGGGGTTTATGGGCAGGTAGAATTCCCGCTGAATTTCAGCTAAACGAGCACTGGCTGTGTATGACCGCCTGAAATGGCTATAGACTCTTATTTCCTGCTTTAGCAGATCTTCCAACCCTGGGTACCTATTTAGGAAATGTTGCACCACCAAATTGAGGATATGTGCCAGACATGGCACATGTATCATCTTTCCCTGTCTAAGGGCGGACAGGAGGTTTGTGCCATTATTGCACACCACCATTCCTGGCTCTAGCTGGCGTGGTGTGAACCGATGTGGTTCCTGTCCCCTAGACACACCAGCTGAAGCACTGCATGGCACCTTTTTAGCCTGACTCATTGCATAGTCCCTTGAACGCTTAGGGGGTAATTATGGTTCATAGGACAATTCAGCAGAGGAGGGCATGGAGGAGGAGGAGGAAGGGGGTAGAGCTGACACAACCTGCATCATTACCACTAGCTGTATGAAGACGTGGCAGCACATCAGGCTGCTGCACTGAGCCCAGTCCAGCATCCTTTTGAGTTGCAAGCAGAGTTACCCAGTGTGCTGTGAACTAAATATATCATCCCTGACCATACTTGCTGGACCACGTGTCAGCAGTAACGTGGACTTTGCGGCTGACTGCCTTGCCCAATGATGCCAGGACATTGCCTTCCACGTGATTATACAGAGCTGGAATGGCCTTACATGAAAAGAAATAGCAACTGGGAACCTGCCATTGTGGTACATCCACCAGATGGATAGGCAAAAGTTGAAGAGCCAGCAGCTTTGACAAGCTTGCGTTTAGACGCTGGGCATGTGGGTGGCAGTGACTGAATTTTTTCCTTCGCTGCAGCAGATGGGGCAGAGAAATTTGCCGGCTATATTCTACAGCTGGGGGTGTGCTACTGGCAGATGGCTGCAAGGACCTGGGACACCCTGCGCTATACCATCATCCTTGTTAGTGGAGGCTGCTGAGAGGTCATGAGGTATAGCAGGGGCAGACTGAGGTGATTAAGGAGGAACAGAATTGCGCCCCTTTTGTGTGGCTTTCAGGTGCTCTTGCCAATGGGCTGAGTGGTGGGAGGTTAACTGCTTTGTCAAGCATGTGGTACCCAAATGGCTGGTGTTTTTGCCACGCTTGTGCTTGAGACATACCTCCCAACTTTTGATGATGGGAATGAGGGACACCTATCAGCAAAAGTATGCAGACATAGGACACACCCCGTGCCACGCCCCCTTAAAGGAGAATTGTACAAAAAACAAGATTGGTTAAACCCGCAAGTGTTTTTTTACCACTACTATTTCTTTATATTGGCATTTTGACTTTATAAATGCAGCAATTTAGAAATCAGATGAACTTTAGCACTGGGAAACACTTTTTGATAGATAAAAAGTGCATTTTATATATATCTATATAGATCAGACCAAAATTAGGGACAAATGAGGAGGAAAGAGGGACAGAGGGACATTGTTCCAAATCAGGGACAGTCCCTCGAAATCAGGGGCAGTTAGGAGCTATGCTTGTATGCAAATTGCAACAGTGCGATCGGCTGCACATAATAATCACATCTAAAAAGGCCCAGACACCTGAGCTGTGGGAAGTGGCCCGGGACATAACAGCTCCACAATGTGATGGAATAGGGTGGCTGCTCTCTACTCTTCCTGATGGCTGCCTCGTTGAGGTTGTGTCTCATCCTCACTTTCCTCCTCTGTTCTATCCGGCACCCAAGTTACGTCAGTGACCTCATCATCATCATCATCTGCTCCATCCTCGTTACCACTGGAGACAACTTGGCAATACACTGCGGCTGTGGGAACATGACTGCCAATTTGTGTACCAGTGTTCTCCCCTCTCTGTAGGCTCATGTACCTGCCTTCCTCAACCTCAGAACCAACATCTGAATCAAGTAACGTCTGTGCATCGTCAAGGAGCAAGTGGCTGATGCTGTGTTCAAATAACTCAGCTGACTCCCATGTCTGATGCTGGGGCTATGGAATAGCTGTGGACAAGGAGGCAGGTTTAGCCACTCTGGCTGCTGCAGTGGACTGCACACTAGTCTCTGCTTGGGTGGCAGAGGATGAGGAGGATGAGGATGGTTTAGTAAGTCAGTCCACCACCTCCTCTGCATGTTGTGGCTGGATAGCACGGCCAACATCACTAAACAGAGGAAATGATGCCCTGCCTGAGTATTGGGAACATCCACTTTTGCCTGTGGACACATATGCTGCTGGCCCCCTCACAGTGCCATGGGAATGTCTTCCTCTCCTTGTTGTCCTCCCAGACATGATGGGGGGGGGGGGGGGGGTGGTTATTAACAAAATGTGGAAATGTGTACGTGGATGCACTTTAATCAATGGAATGGGGTGTTTGGTGCACTTTACCTTGAGAACTCACTACACAAACACACTCCGCTGATACACTATAATATACTGCAGTAAAACTGCACTGACGCATTGCAATATACTGCGTCAAATGTGCAGTAACGCACAGAAATATGACTTTAAACTTTAGCACACTGAACTATACTGCGTTGAACGGCACATAACGCACAGAAATATACTGCGTTAAATGGCACATAACGTACTGAACTATACGGCTATACTGACAGGCTGATCCCCCACCCCTTCAACCTCTGTAGCAATGCTGGCAGCACTCATTAGTCTATTTACCAAAGACAACCTCTGGATATGATGCTGAGCATGTGCACTCAACTTCGTTTTTTTTTTTTTTTAACAATCATAGGTGCTTTATTGATTTTTTGCACATAAAATACAGTATACCCAATAGACAGTCCAAACAGTACAGGAGGGCACATATGCATATACAAAACAACTTGGAGTCAACAGAGCAGCCACAGCCACATGGACATTCCCATCGACACATATCCGTGTAGTTATAGTCATTTATGAGCATATCACACAGCATACCAGCAGCAAATTAGAAAATGTATACTTTTATTCCATATCCCCTGTGGGAGTATCTCCCCACCCCCATCCCCGATCCCCTTTTTAGGAGTTAATCCATGGAGCCCAGACCTTATCATATTTCCAAGCACAAACTCTATTTTAGGTATGTTATCCTATACATAGGTAAGGCTGTTGTTATCAGTGCTTCCCAGAAGGTGAAAACAGGGGCAGAAGGAGAAGTCCATGCCAGCAAGATGGCTTTTTTGGCATAAAACAATAGGTAGGAAATAAGGAGTTTGGAGTGATGTAAACACTGTTCATCCTCATGCACCCCCAGTAAGGCAAGTTCCGGTGTCATCGGAATGGAAAGCTGCAGTCTGAGATTAATTGTCCCAAAAACTTCCTGACAAAATTGATTTATTACCGGACAGTCCCACAACATATGGAACAGGGTGCCCACCTGTGTTTTGCATCTCGGGCATCCAGGGTCCCTGTCGGGGAAAACACGGTGGAGTCTCTGAGGTGTGTAGTGCAGTCTATGGATAATTTTGACCTGGATTAGCTTATCTCTGGAAGAAATAACCAATTTGGGCCTGAGTTCCAGACAGCCCTCCCAGTCCTCTCTGTCCAGAGTCGGTATGTCCTCTCTCCACAGTTCCCACAACTTAGTCAGCCTAGGGGGCTCTTTACTTAGCAAGGTACTATACAATGTCGACAACGGTTTACATAGGTCTCCCGGTGATAACAGCTCCTCAATTGGGTCCTCCTGTAAGGACAGTGGCTGGGGAAACTGGGCCCGCATGGCATGGCTGAGCTGCATATATCTGAACTGCATCCAGAGGGGCAGACTGTATGTAGCTGTTAGTTCAGAGTGGGGTGACAGGACTCCCTGCGTGAGAATGTCTCCCAGGGTAGTGATACCACATCTGGCCCACACTCTCGGGTCCGGCACAGTTCTTAAGTGGGGCAGTTGAGGCTTCCCCCACAGCGGCTGGGCAGGGGTCGCCCCCTAGAATAGGCGGTGATTCACGGGACGCATCCACACTGTCGCTGTAAATATGCTGCGCACGGTGTGGAACCGGTTAAGGTATTGCTTCCTCGCTGCCCCCCACATCCTCCATATCGCTCTCATGGGGACAGGGGAGAGTGGGTACACCTTCGGTCCTCTGTAAGCAAAGTTGCGTAACTCAGCCAGGGAACCCAAGCAAGCCGCCTCCAAACACATCGCTGCATTATCTCTAGACCCTATAAACCACCAGTGGACTGTGACCAGCATAGCTGCCCACCAGTAAATTTTAAAGTTGAGGAGGGCCAGCCCACCCATAGAGGTCGGAAGCCACATGGTAGACTGTGCCATTCGAGGCACCCCACCATTCCAGATGAAGGAATTGATACTCTTGTGTATTTCCTTAAAAAAGGAAGTGGGAATCCAGATTGAGCAGTTCCTAAATAAATAGTTGAACTTGGGGAGAATCATCATTTTGACTAGGCTTATCTGTCCCAAGAGATTTAACGGGAGCTTAGACCAGGATAGGCAACGCGTACGAAGATTGGCAAGCAGAGGTTGTAGATTTTTTTCCATGTAACCCGACATCTGGCTAGTGATGATTATGCCCAAATAACGGAACTCCGTTATCCAACGCAACGGTGAAGGGGTTGCTGTGGCCAACGTGCCGCCACAGAGCTGCCTGGAGAGAAGGCCCCGCATCATTCAGATAAAGTAAGGTATCGTCCGCTTTTAACAATATTTTTTCTTCTAACTTCCCCACCCTGAGGCCTCTAACATCAGTGGCACTCCGGATGGCAATGGCCAGAGGCTCCAGAGCCAGGGCGAACAGGCTGGGGGAGAGGGGGCATCCTTGACATGTTCCGCGTGATAACCGAAATGGAGACGACACCAATTATTTGTGCGTACACGTGCTACAGGGGAACTATACAGAAGTCTAAAGCCATGTAGGAAACGTGGGCCAAATCCAAATCTACGCATCGCCTCCCAGAGGTATTCCCATTCCACAGAGTCAAAAGCCTTCTCCGCATTGAGAGAGGCAATGACTCTGGTTCCTTTATTGTCATGAGGGGCGGCTAAGTTAAGGTAAAGCCGGTGTATATTTATGTCGGTCCCTTTGCCCGGCATGAACCCTGTTTGATCGGCACTTATTAATTCCTCTATGACCTTAGAAAGCCGAGTGGCCAGGACTTTGGCAAATACCTTGGCATCCACATTTAACAAGGATATCGGTCTATAAGAGGCACACTCCAACGGGTCCTTACCAGGTTTAGGGACTAGCACTATTATTGCCTCAGACATTGATTCAGGCAGAGTGTCCAGCCTCCCAAACTCAGAGAGAAGTGCAGTCAGCCGGGGTGCAAGTTCACTATATGTTTGGTGGAATTCAGATGGAAGGCCATCAGCCCCGGGCGCCTTCCCCCCTTCAGCCCCCCCATCGCCTCCTGAACCTGCTCGAGGGTAATCTCCCCCTCCAGTCGCTCCCGCGCCTCCCCAGGCAACTCAGGCAATGGTATCTTGTCTAGAAAGTCGGATAGGGCAGAGGATTGATAGTCAGCTTTGGTGGCATATACCTCCTGAAAAAAGTCAGAGAATCGTATGTTAATACTGCTGGGAGATGTGAGCAACTGACCGTCTTTAGATCTAATACAGCCTATTGGGATCATTGGGACGTTGTCCTTAGCCAGCCATGCCAGCAGCCTCCCATTCTTTCCTCCGTGTTCAAACACCTTTTGGGCCGAGTCTGTGTCAGTCTATGAGTGGCAAGGTCACGCAGCGCCCCCCGCCATCTGGAGTACCTCTCCTCTGTGGGAATCCCCCACGTATTCTGCTTCCAGATTGCCCGCACGTTCCTCCAGCTCCCCCAGGGACCGTGACGTCTCCCTCCGTACCCGAGAGATTTTAGAAATAATTTCCCCCCGTACCCATGCCTTAAAAGAATCCCACGCCACTGATGGGGATGAGAAATCACCATTTGTTGCCCAATAATGCCCCATGGAAATCTCCACTGGCTCCTGTATCCTCTCGTCCTGAGCCCAGAATAGAGATAGGCGCCATAGCCTGGAGTCCGGTGGGTTGACCAGAGACAAGGCAAGGCATAGAAGGGCATGATCCGATATCCCCCTGGGAAGCACCCTGACATCCTGGACCAACTGTGGGGCATACGTGGACACATAAATCAAGTCTATTCTAGACAGAGTTTTGAACGTAGCTGAGTGGCAAGTAAATTCTCTGTCACCAGGGTGGAGATGTCGCCAGACATCCATTAGGGCAAAGGTGTTTGCCCAGGCATGGAGGTCAGGAGAGTCTCGAACACCAGGGCTCAATCTATCCATAGCTGCACTAGGGACCATATTAAAATCGCCCAGCAAGAAGACCAGACTAGTATTAAATTGTACAACTTGTCTCATTATATCATTCAGGAGCTGCACCGAAGCCAGAGGAGGGAGATACAACCCCACCAGCACCACACTTCTATCATAAATATGAAGGTGCAAAATAACACACCTGCCCTCTGGATCTGTACGGACCTCAACTATCTGGACAGGCAGTGACTTCCTGATGAGGATGCTGACCCCCCGGGCATAAGTAGAACGGGTGGCGTGGTAGTGTTGACTCACCCAAGGTCTTCTAAGACTGGAGACCCTGGTTCCCTGCAAGTGTGTCTCCTGGAGACCCTGGTTCCCTGCAAGTGCGTCTCCTGCAGTATGCAAATATGTGGGCTATGCTGTTGCAAAAACTTAAACACTAAGGAGCATTTTATTACCAAATTTAAGCCCCAAACATTCCAAGAGATTATATTACATTGAGCCATAATGACTAGTAAATAAAAATGGGGGGAGTTCACATGCCCAGTGAGCTAGCAGCCCCAGCAGCGACCACATAGCCATAGCACCCCCTGTCCGAGCAGCTGTATTATACATAAAGGCACCTCTGAAAAATAAACATGTTAAACAAAACAACTTAAACAACCCAACCCAACCCCCCCTCCCCCCCGGAGACATGAAAACATCAACCCTCCTCCCACCCCACATCCCTAACCCCAACCCAGGAATGCATGAATCCCAAACAGAAAATACCCAATGATCGGTGAGGGGCATGATCAGTGCCCCTCCCTGAGCTCCTGGGAAAGACGTCCGCTCAGGTCTCCATCTTGGCCACGCTCCCACAATCAACTTCTTTGATTGACCATGGCGAGCCCTGTTCTGAGTAAAACCTGTCCTGTTAAACCACTGTATGGTCTTGGCCACCGTGCTGCAGCTGAGTTTCAGGGTCTTGGCAATCTTCTTATATCCTAGGCCATCTTTATGTAGAGCAACAATTCTTTATTTCAGATCCTATGAGAGTTCTTTGCCATGAGGTGCCATGTTGCACTTCCAGTGACCAGTATGAGAGAGTTAGAGCAATAACACCAAATTTAACACACCTGCTCCCCATTCATTGGACCCAATTTGGACATTTTCACTTAGGGGTGTACTCATTTTTGTTGCCAGCGGTTTAGACATTAATGGCTGTGTGTTGAGTTATTTTGAGGGGACTGCAAATTTACACTGTTATACAAGCTGTACACTCACTACTTTACATTGTAGCAAAGTGTCATTTCTTCAGTGTTGTCACATGAAAAGTTATAATAAATAATTTACAAAAATGTAAGGGGTGTACTCACTTTTGTGAGATACTGTATCTATATATACATACAGTGTCTCACAAAGGTGAGTACACCCCTCACATTTTTGTAAATATTTTATTCTATCTTTTCATATGACAACACTGAAGAAATTACACTTTGCTACAATGTAAAGTAGTGAGTGTGCAGCTTGTATAACAGTGTAAATTTGCTGCCCCCTCAAAATAGCTCAACACACAGCCATTAATGTCTAAACCACTGGCAACAAAAGTAAGTACAGTGTTCAGTGTTGTCATATGAAAAAGATATAATAAAATATTTACAAAAATGTGAGGGGTGTAATCACTTTTGTGAGATACTGTGTGTGTGTGTGTGTGTGTGTGTATATATATATATATATATATATATATATATATATATATATATATATACACACACACATATATATACACACACACACACACACACACATACACGCACACATTTTTATTTTTGAGGTGGGGGGCGGGAATCTTTGGTGAGTTCCCACACTTTTTTTCCCAGGGCTTGACCCCCGCTTAAATCCATTTAAGACTGGCACCCCTGGTCATCAGTGATGATATCAGCATCCAAGCATGATCAGATCCCAATCTCAGTGCAAGAAAAAGCACTGAAAAATAGAGAAAAGAAGGGAAACAAAGGGGAAATGCTGCCACTTACTCCAAAGCTTGTTTAAAGCTTTATTTGACAGGCCTGCACCACCAGAATGGGGCTCCAACCATACAGCTAATTTAGAGGCTGTATAGGAAGGACCAGGAAAGGCTGAACCATGCCCCCCAGACCACCAAAATGGGGCGCTAACCATATAGATCATTTAGAGGCTGTACAGGAAGCACTTCCACACAAGAAAGGCTGAACCTGCCTGGGGAGACAAGCTGTAAGGGATACCTCATGACTCCAGTCCTGATCTGGTGAGGACAAAAAAGGAGAATGCTGTGAGCCAGATCTGTCATGATTTACAGTTATTCAGTCCTATCAGGTTGCAGGGGTGGAGCCACAACGCATTGTATGCTGCCATAATGTGCCAGGAAAGTCTTTTTATTGTTATAATAAAGTAAATACAAACTCAAGAACAAAAGCTTAATATATTGCAGCTTACCAGTTCTTAGTCTGCAAAGAGAAAAATAATGCAGTCATCACATCTAAGAACATTTTCTGCAAGTACAGAAAAGATCCTGTTGTTCCATGGTTGCAATTTGAAAATAATTGGGGCAAAAAATATGGCCAGTTACAGTGTCGGGATCCAAGGCACCCAAGAAGAAATGTGGGCATGTGCCTTGGGTGCCCAACACTAGTGAGTAGAATATGAAACATGTTTTTGAAACAAAATAAGACAATGTGGGTTATTTACTAAAACTGGAAAGTGCAAAATCTGATGCAGCTCTGCATAGAAACCAATCAGTATCTAGGTTTTATTGCCAAATCTTAAAGGAGTTGTAAAGGAAGAATGTTTTTTTTTATCTTAATGCATTCTATGCATTAAGATAAAAAAACCTTCTGTGTGTAGCAGCCTCCCCAGCACCCCCCTAATTAGTTACCTGAGTCCCATCTCTATCCAGCGATGTCCACGAGTGTCTTAGCCGTCCCACATACTCCTCCTGATTGGCTGAGACACAGCAGCGGTGCCATTGACTCCCACGGCTGTCAATCAAAGTCAGTCAGCCAATCAGGGGAGAGAGGGGGCGGGCCGGGTTGGACTCCATGTCTGAATGGATACACAGAACTTTGACTTGGCTCGGGAGCCCCCATAGAGAGCTGCTGGCTGAGGGGGCACTCGATAGGAGAGAGGGGCCAGGAGCAGCAAAGAGGGACCAGAGAAAAGGAGGATACAGGCTGCTTTGTGCAAAACCAACTGCACAGAGGAGGTAAGTATAGCATGTTTGTTATTTTTTTTTTTTTAAAATGAGACTTTACAATCACTTCAATTGAACAAGCTGAAATTAGAAGCTGTTTCGTTACCATACACAGCTGCACCAGATTCTGAGTTCACCAGTGTTAATAAATCCCCCCCAATGTATTTTCAAGTAACACTTGTAGTGCTTACCCCTGAAGGGGCTGCTGAGAATATGCCCGTGTTCTCCCTAGTAGTACAGAGTCACACAAGCTCAGCCTTACACCCACTGACAATTCAAGCACAGTCTAGGGGATGACTTTTTAGTATTTATTGCTGAAAAATTTCAACATGAGAGGGGTTTAGGGTCACAGGATACTCCAAACTGATCAGTAGCAACAATAAGAGGACAAACTATACATAAAACAGAGATATAAACTTAATCTCGCCCTAGTGCCAGCACAAGTCTATAGACTGAAATCAGCGCTTTAGTATGCTACCATCAAAAGGTATAAATAAACAAACAGACAATAACAAATAGCAGCTGCTTAATAAAAAACAAAATCTTTCCAATAGCACCATAAAATCAAAAAGCAGAAATCCTCCTGAATATATGATCCCAGCAGCGCTTTACACAGACATATAGGTGAACACAGTCTTTCATTTAAATGTGCAGTGCTCCAAATGTAATCACCAACAGTCCATTCAATGACTAAATGCGGAGGTTTTTGGATCTTGTTAAACCTTCACCACACCACGTGCACAACTGGGAGGTGGGAGCCCCCCAATGTGGAAAGACTCACCGGAGGTGAAATGAGTTCAGCGCCTTGAATCAATAATCTGCAATCTCATCCGATTCAGTAACAGAAAAAATCTTTCAGTGTATGGGAACCAACCGATGATAGTCATGCAGGATTACCTTGAAAGACAGCGCTCACATAGTGCATGATCCATAAAATTTTATTAGGTAAAACTTTACAATAAACAAACCCCCCCTTACAGATGTGCACTTACACTGTGCAGATAAAATAACAGCGATACAAAAGTAACCACTTGAGTGTTTAAATCGCCGGCTCACCGCTTCGCCTCGCGTTTGGAGATGCAGTGGGGGTTATATGCCTCTCCTATCTAGCCAGTTAGCCATAATGTTTGTCCATACCAACCGCATCTCTTTGATTAATTAAAGGTATGGCGTAGGTTGTGCTTTTCTGGGTTGCGTTTTAAACAAATTATTAGATGTAACAGTGATGTATGGGGTGGGCCGTGCACTTCCGGGGATGAGTTCTACATTTTACAACATCCCATAGTTCAAAGAGATTAAGAGAAAAGCTGTAGGCCCGATCAGATTGGCTTATTATTGTATAGTGTATGGGAACCTTAGATGTACTTAGAAAGCTATTGTGGGTCAGGTTTATCCTCTTTTGGATTTAGGTTTTGGTAATAGGAACTCACCTCCAATGGTATGTGCATGGCTTACCTGTGAAAAGAATACACAATTATCTGTGGTATTTTGTTCATACGAGCGGAGGGGGTTAATTTGCCGCGCGCCGCTCCTATATAAACATTGAAGCCGTGCTGTGTGGCCACGCCCTCTGACGAAGGTATGACGAAACGCGTCAGGGCGTGACCATACGGCTGTCATTCCTCCACTGAGACGGGTGTATCTCGCGGCTGCATCTCCAAACGCGAGGCGAAGCGGTGAGCCGGCGATTTAAACACTCAAGTGGTTACTTTTGTATTGCTGTTATTTTATCTGCACAGTGTAAGTGCACATCTGTAAGGGGGGGTTTGTTTATTGTAAAGTTTTACCTAATAAAATTTTATGGATCATGCACTATGTGAGCGCTGTCTTTCAAGGTAATCCTGCATGACTATCATCGGTTGGTTCCCATACACTGAAAGATTTTTTCTGTTACTGAATCGGATGAGATTGCAGATTATTGATTCAAGGCGCTGAACTCATTTCACCTCCGGTGAGTCTTTCCACATTGGGGGGCTCCCACCTCCCAGTTGTGCACGTGGTGTGGTGAAGGTTTAACAAGATCCAAAAACCTCCGCATTTAGTCATTGAATGGACTGTTGGTGATTACATTTGGAGCACTGCACATTTAAATGAAAGACTGTGTTCACCTATATGTCTGTGTAAAGCGCTGCTGGGATCATATATTCAGGAGGATTTCTGCTTTTTGATTTTATGGTGCTATTGGAAAGAGGACAAACTACTCTCTAACCTTCAAATAGCAGCTTTTTTGGAGGTAGCAAAGAATAGCCAGTATATTTAGAAACCCTAAGCAGCAGTCCATATAGCAACCTCTGGCACTTAGTTCCTATCTGGTACTTGCACAACTAATAGTCCCCAGCAAGGTCTTTACTCAGTGTACCAGGAGCTGTCTGCCACCCAGAATCCACAGGTAGATCCCCAGTGAGGGAGATAACAAGATCTTTCTCCAGACCAGGACTTCAGTGGAGTGCCCTCCAGCAAACATCTATTGGCAATCCTCTCCAGGCACTCCGCCCAGCAACTGCTGAGGCCCATACTGCAGTCTCTTATCTCTCTGGCTATCTACCAGGTGCAAAAGCCCCCCAGGAGAATGGAACGCTCTCTGAAGTGGAAAGGACATTCTATTTAGGCCTGCTGAACATTTATCACTTCCCCAGCCACCTTCTGGATGCCTCCTTCTGGGGATTGGCTGGGGCATGATAAATGTTCAACTGATCATTTAAATCTCCTGACCCTATGCTCTGGAAACTTCTTTTAGAGCCAAGAGGGAGTAATCAAACTCTCAGCTCAGGAAACCCTGAACAGACGAACACAATCATTCACTGCTCCACTCACTACAGTAAAGGCAAAAACTAAATGTAATCCTGGCTGCCTAACTAGATAAGGGCGCTACATACTCTAGTATCCCATAAGAGTCCAACACACCTGCAGTTTAAGCCCTAATGAAGAGGTAAACCTTTACACCCTGAAACTCTCTGGCTGGTTGTCTTTGGATTTCTGTGACAAAATAAATAGAATTTGGACTCCAAAATTTGGACTTTGGTGCTGTGTTTTCATCTTCTAAATTTTCATTGCTGTCTATGTCTCACCTTCTCCATTATGTCCTGATAAACACTCTAACTGGAACAACTAATGATGGGAAATCAGAGATTTTACAGTTGTAACAAGAAAAGAAATAGAGGGGAAATTGGGTGACGCCTGTTTTTGGTGTTAACTGTCTAGGAGGGTATAGGATTCCCCAATCTAGCCTAAAAGGAAAATAACAGGGTTGATTTACTAAAACTGGAGAGTGCAAAGTCTGATGCAGCTGTGTATAGAAACCAATCAGCTTCCATTTTTTTTTTTTGTCAAAGCTTAATTGAACAAGCTGAATTTAGAAGCTGATTGGCTACCATGCACAAATGCAACTGATTTTGCACTCTCCGGTTTTAGTAAATCAGCCCCAATGGTTTAGCTTTAGATATACTTTCATAAATGAGTAATAACACATGCATTAAGCCTTGGTGCAGTAAGATGCATTGCAGAAAATGATCAAGTTCAGATCAGACATATCTTTGATAAAACTGCATTTTGTAAAGCTGGTATTTTTTTCATGCAAGTTAGAAAACTGGATGTCCATTGGTTTTAATGTTACAAGACCTTACAACTTTATAAGATGCATTACCATTTTGTCTTTTGTCTTTTTAGACCATTATAGACATCTTTAAGAACATTGCAAAAACCAATATTTGTGATTTCATCGCTGGTCTTCTGGCCTTCTTGGTATGTGTCGTGGTGAAGGAGATAAATGAACGGTACAAGCATAAACTCCGAGTTCCGATTCCGATAGAAATCATTGTGGTGAGTGGAGAAATGGACCTGCATTTCATCCTGTACTTTGGTTTTGACCAAAACAATAATATGAGGTGGCTTTTTAGCTATTGAGCACTTGAGCAGGTAGGGTGGAACTCCAGCATTAGAAGAAACTAAAAATAGTTTGGCCAGCTCTCACTGCTAGATTCGCTTTCTCTCCAATGTTGCCCCTAGGTATTAAGTGTCTGTTCTCTAAAGAACTAAATGACGACCAGTGCCTTCCAACAATCTTCCTGTGAGTCCAGGCTGTCATGGACTCCCCTCTTAGGGGTGTGTCACCCTGTCAACCTGGGCTCACAGTAGAATACTCAAGAGAATAGAGTTGATGTCATCAGCACCACTTACTGCAGTATAGAAGACCATCAACCGCCACCTCAGGAAGGAAAAAAAAAGGACCTGAGTTGTCATGTGACCTACCAGAAAATGACTGGATTTTAGGAATGTATTAAAGCCATGTCGCACAAGTAACACTGTTATCGGTAACAGGATCGCAAAGAGACTGCTTACTTATTTCAAAGGAGTTGCTCCCTTACTAGTTGGGCCAGCGAAATGTTCCTTTACTGCCCAGTTGCAAGCAAGAGAGATTTGGTGGCCTTCTGGTCTAGCGATGGAGTGATTCCATAAAAGTAAGTGGAAGGTTCTCCTGAGTGATGATGGATTTTTCTTTCTCCATTGTTGTTGCAAATCTATTATTTTTCATGGCTATTGGTTAAAGTGGTAGCAAAGGCTAAATCTAATTATTCTTAAAAACGTTCCCTCCCCATTCAATCCTACTTATCCTGATCGACATTCCTGGAACCATGATGTCACCCATAGGCTCCCATGGCCCAGCCATTGTTGGCGCTCCCTACTATCCACTGCAGCCACCACTCTCAGACACAGGAGAGTCGGAGCTGCTGGATCATGTAAAGGGACCAGACCATATTAAAATAAGTACACACATTCTCCGTCACTGTAGGAAGGTGAAGAGGGTGGTGGAGAAGCTGGTCCAGTACACAGATGAATAAAATATTCACAGAAAGAGAGAGGGTTATGATGTTCAAGAAGGAAGGGGCTGTGCTAAAGAGTCAACTAGTCAAATTTTCAAGCAAGTTCAAAGGGAAATTTCTGGAAAAGAATAATACTGCAAGTAAGCAATTAAAATACTTGATTTTTCTGTGCTTTTGTTTATAAAGCGGTATTAAGCCCAAAACCAAAAATGTAATATATTGCAGCTTACCAACCATTAGATTTTTATTTTTGTGGGGGCTTTTTCCTTCTGTAACAGACCTCTAGTATTGGAGTGCCTCCCCTCTGGATGAAGGAGCACAGGGGGCACCTTTGACAGTAGCATTGTCAATCTGGGGGGAGGGGAGTGTAAGGTGTACTAGCAGATTTAAATGCACTAACAAATTGAAGCCAAACTCCAGCTAACACTTTATAAGCAAGTAGGCAGGTGCCTACAAGGGGTTAATGTTTTTCTGCTGTGCTGACTAATGTTCTGCCGCTATTTGGGTTAAGCTGGCTGATTTTTCCTGTCTGCACTCCTGACCTCAAGTTAACTGAGACAGCAAGGTGCAAATTGTTACAATGTAGAAGTGTGGTGGACTTGGCTAGATTTTCCTGCCAATTTTACAGAGATTCACATAAAAAGGGCTCACTGAAATGCCCTGGGAGAGCTGTTGGGAAACACTGCCGAGATGTAGGCAGTTACGCTGACTGTCGGTCTGTGTCCCATGGGGGAGACAGTCAGGGTTCCTTGAGGGGCTGGGAACCTGACCACTCTATGGACTCTTAAATGTCAGCTGTGAATGTATTGCATTATGGACTTACTGCCTTGTGGATTATTTGCTTTAATGGACAATTGTCTCTAAAGGACCATAGACTTGTTCTTATTCAGGTATGATTACCTTATGGGCACTAGAATACCTTTGTGCAGGATTTTGTGTGAAAAGCTGCTTTACAAGAACTGTTCATGTATGTTTGCCTTTCTTCTGTAAAGTTACCGTTAATTGTTAATTGCCTGGTCTGAAGTCTCTCAAAGGGGTGCATGCACAGTGTTTCTAAAGAACAGAGCTTGCAACACAAGGGGACTAAGCTAACACAGAGTACCGTCCTTTGGAAGTTAATGTGTTGTTTCTAAGGACTACAGTATATATGCAACATGCAAGGCAGCCAATCAGCCAGGAGACAGGTGACTGGCAAAGGTGACGGTTCCTCTGGTAGCGAAGGGATGTTGTGCTTGTCCCCTTCACTAGTGACCACGTCCCTGCATTCTGGGACTGGACCAGGAACAGAGTGCCTAGGGACCCAGCCTGGAGTCATAGGAGAGATGTAAGAGGTACCTAGAGAGAATGACAGCAATCACGGAGGTTGGAGAGAGAGAGAGAACATATCCTGTATCAAATAGAAACCATTGGATGTGTCATTGGGAGAGAAGTGACCTAGACTGCTGGATCGATGGGGCCTGGTACAGGCTCAATGGTACCGGCCTCAAAATGCTGCACACCTGGGAAGTGGTGTTCTCTAAGCCAGCGGTACCCAACCTTTTTGGCTCTGGGGACCAGTTTTGCAGGTTAGGGGTGGGGGGTGGTTACTGGCGTTGCGCGTGATTTGTCGGAGGGAATGGCTGGTGTTAGCGCTTCATTCATCCTGACGCCATGATTGATATAATGTCAGGATGATTGAAGCGCATTATTTCTATTGTAGAGGGTGTAGTGATTTCTATCCCTCCTTTTTGCAGAACGCACGCCGAGCTGTGATGGGGATGGGGATAACTGCCTACTGTCACTGTCCCCTTTCCTCCCTGTCAGCAGCAAAGGAGATGACAGTAAACAGACAGCTCTGTATAATCCCCGCTTACCACCACTCGGTTTCTTCCCTTGCCTTCCCATTGGCTGTTGCAAGAGACCAATGAGCAGTCAGGACAAGTGCACCTTGGGACATGTAGTCCCGGAAGACGGACGTCTCCATTTCATTTGTAAAGGGAAAGCAAACTACAGCCCCAGCATGCCCTGTGGAGAACGGCAGCCCCCTTTGTGGTTGTGATATTGTGGGTACATTAGCTGCTACTGGGGTAGACCCTCCTGTAGCTCTACAATACTGTACCGACACTAATTATTGATACATGTTAGCCCATTACTTGGGGTAGATACCATATGTTCTTGTTTTAAACATTTTGAATAAAGATATCATTGTTTAATCAATTGACTCTTTGTTCTCGTATACCTATCTCATTTAAAGTCCCAAAACTTCCTTTTCTATTACCTGTGGAGAAAGGGAGGGGGATATAGCCTGAAGCCCAGAAAAGAGGTAACAGTGCTGCCGGATGAGAAAGGGACAAGAGGAGGGTACTGACGTTCACCGTCAAAGTGGAGGGAGGACCACACTGCCCAGCACTACTGCCAGAGAGAGACTGAGCCACTGGTGGGGATATTGACGTGCTGCAGTACAGACCGGAGTTGCCCAGAGCAACCCAGAGTGAGAGAATGTCCAGCTGGAGGGATCATTACTGTTGTGTCGCTGGGTCTGGTGAGAGGGCCTTGTGCTCATTACTTGCTACCATTGTTATAGACTGTGTCATAGGGAACTTCCTAACCTGCTATCCCATAGCACTTATACTGCCTGCAGGCGTTACTGACAACTGCAAAGTGCATCAAAGAGCTCCAACGGTTAGCTGGTAAAGAATTAGGACTAAGGTCTGCCCCTAATTGTAACCACCCTAAGGCTCCAGCCCACTTGCTAGTTAAAGTGGTATCAGATCCCTGTCTGTTCATTTCAGTGCACTCAAAACCAGTACCAGCTGCTATCATTCTGAATGCATTTAGAGTTATTATACACTGTTCATTGCTGACTTGCTAACTGATATGTCAATTCTGGTTAATGATATAGAATTGTACTTTTCCTTTCCCTTCTATACTTGGGTATAGTTCTTTTACCCTTTTTAGCAGCCAATATCAGCTAACTGATATGTCAGTTCTGGTTAATGATATAGAATTGTACTTTTCCTTTCCCTTCTATACTTGGGTATAGTTCTTTTACCCTTTTTAGTAGCCTGTGTTCTATTTTGCTTGCTGTGGGTTTAATTCTGCTTAAAGCGGAGTTCCACCCTTTCCCAATGTTTGTTAAAAGTCAGCAGCTACAAAAAGTGTAGCTGTTGACTTTTAATAAACAGACACTCACCTGTCTCCCAGTCCAGTGATGGAGCCGCACAGAGCCTCACTCCTCTCCCCCTCCCCTCCGTAGTGCCGGCATTGCTACTGTGGGCACCCGGCCACGGCTTCATGGCCCGCGCACACTGCGCATGTGCGAGCGGGGCGCGCTTTGTGATTGGTCCCTAAGACTTCTAGGACCTGTCCTGTGTCCCAGAAATCTTCGGGAGGTAGGGGGAAGGAGACCGGAGCAGAAGTACCCGGAAAAAATCAGGTATCCCTACCCCCCCTCCTCCACAAAAGCTCAGTTTCAGCATCCGGAGCTGGGGAGGAGGACTTAAAGCGGAAGTTCCACTTTTGAGTGGAACTCCACTTTAAATTGTCATTTTTGCTAACCCATATTAATCGATTAAGTGTGTTTATCACTAACTGGGTGTATGTGCTTTTATTTATTGGCAATACCTCACAGCTAGGCGAAAGGTATTTTACACTTGCGGTGGCCTGCCCCAGGAGTGATGGGATGCTTTGTACCAGACATAGAGCCAATATATAAGATTTTCTGCATTTAAAGTAGCATATTGGGGGTCCTCTACTGGATATTTAAAGAACTGAAATATAGTTAATCTTTATGAACTTCATTATGCTTCTCTGGCCTTGTTTCATCTGGCATTGATATATTGAGAGGCTACCTTTGGATCCTGTATTCTCATCTGCGGTTTTACTGATATCTCCTTGAAACATCCTCCTGATATACAGTCCACTATATTGATTTTATATTCATATTGATATCCAGTGATGATGTATGTAGTACTTATAAAAGTCTCCTGAAGAAGCCATAGTCTGGCGAAATATGTAGAGCCAAAGTTACTGCATCTGTACCATAGTCACATGGATACTGTATGATGGTATTATATATGAAATGTTGGTTTTGAAAATGTCAAAATAAAATTTAGTATTTTTGTAAAATAATTTGTTTGTGTGGCACCTTAAAAATCGCATTCTCCTGTCCTTATCACTATTTTACACTTGTGTTTTAACTCGTACTGGCAGTGATTTTATTCAACAAGGTGTGCCAGAGGGGCTGAGGTTGTTCTTGGGATTGAGGCGCAGAACAGAGAACCCAAACTTACCAATCGGCTCCTTTGGGGGTGGAGCTACACTATTATTACATTGTAATATATAAGTAAATAGTTCAACTCACCATAATGCAGAATCAGTGGGAGCCCTGAGCGTGTCACTTGCCACAGTCGCCTGCCCCCAGATGCAGCTTGTCACTTGCCACCATTGCCTTCCACCAGATGCAGCTTGTCACTTGCCACCATTGCCTGCCACCATTTTCAGCATCTCACTTGCCATTGATGCCTGCCTCTAGAAGCAGCGTGTTACTTGTCGCCAACACCTGCCACCAGATGCAGTGTGCCACTTGCCACCAACACCTGCCACCAGATGCAGTGCATCACTTGCCACCGTTGCCTGCCACCAGATGCAGCATGTCACTTGCCAATGTTTCCTGCCACCAGTTGCAGCATGTCACTTGCCACGGACACCAGATGCAGAATGTCACTTGCCATTGACCCCTGCCACCAGATGCAGCGTGCCACTTGCCCCCATTGCCTGCCACCAGATGCAGCATGTCACTTGTCACCGATGCCTGCCACCAGATGCAGCATGTCACTTGCCAATGACCCCTGCTGCCAGAAGCAGCATGTCACTTGCCACTGTTGCCTGCCACCAGATGCAGAGTTTCACTTGCCACGTCACCTGCCACCAGATGCAGCGTGTCAGTTGCCACCGACGCATGCCAGCAGATGCAGTGTCAGGGCAATGTCCATATATGGCTATGCAGCCTTTCCCTGGTGCTACAGCCTCAGCCAAACCGCAAATCAGCAGGCAGCTGGCATAAGATTCTCAAGGAGCGGGAACCCTACAGTCGGCACATGCGCAGTTGATAGTAGGGTTCCCCTCCTATGGGAATATAATGCACTGCTGATCTCATAGGAGGGGAACCCAGCTCACACAAGGAAGGATAGGAAATTTTAAGATAACTTGTTGCAAATGATGATTTGAATGTTGAATTCAACCTAGCATATAATGTTGGAATGTTTACACTTAACTCTCTTCCCTTTTCTTTTCATAAGACTGTGGTGGCAACTGGGGTGTCGTATGGAGCGAGATTTGAAGATAAGTACGGGGCTGGCATCGTCAAGAAAATTCCCAGTGGGTAAGGGAGTCTATTTTTTCTTTTTGTTAGTTCAAATTCCTATACAGTACAGTAACGTTATACTCCAGACAAACAGCTAAATACACGTATGAATTATATATAATGGAGATGACTTACTAATCAAAGGATTTTTTTTTCTGTCCATCCAGTCCTGAGATTTACAAAGCTCTACCACACAGAACAGCCCTTTCTAGCCATTCTGGAGACATGGTTTTTATCTGCTGTAGTTAAGTAATATTTACAGGTCTTGGTTACATCCAGTTTAACCAATGGAAGGGAATTTTTTTTTATATATAATCCTATATACACAATCTTATACCCACAGTTGATCCAGAGGAAGACAAAAACCCCCCACTAAAGCATGATCCAATTTGCTCCAAAGGGGTACAAAATTCCTTCCTGATCCCCCGAGAGGCAATTGGATATTCCCTGGATCAACTTTACCTATAAGGCCTCATGCACACTGGACATTTTTACAGTTCCTCCTAGGGGCATCAGGCATTCTTTTTACAGCTTAAAAAAACTTCTCCATATTATTCTGTGTTCATGCACACATAGGCTTTTAGGAGCTGTAAGTGGCATAGGTGTTTTCAAGCTGAAAAACAACCCCAGGCCAGTGCATTCTGAAGCAGCAGCGTTACAGCTATAAAAACGCTTGACACGGCTAAATGTGGCTAAACAGGTGTTAACACTGTATACATCGTTAAGCCCCGTCGAACATTTTTAAGCTGCAGTAATTGTATTTGAGAGTGGAAAATAGAAGACGCAGAGAAACCCGTATTGACGCCAATGTAAAACGCTTCTATAAGTGCGCTTTTGCAACCGCTTTTTCCTGGCGTCGGTACTGGCTTTGCAGTTTGTTGTGTGCATGAGGCCTACATATAAGTGTAGCGATACCCCTGAAGGATGTTCAATACGTTACTCTGCCCTTTAACCCCAAGAAGCGTCTCAGCCCCTACTGGCACACCTAGCAATATAGTTAATAAAGTGGTAATGACACACAGACACAGTTCAGCTCTCTTAAGTTTACTTAGTCCAGAGAAGAGGCTTAAAAGGGACATTAGTCAGCAGAGTCCTGTGTAAGTAGCCAAGACTTGGTTGAAACAGGATCGCTCCGCTGATCTCTGCTGAGCTGACGGATGACTCTACTATCTCCTACATGGAAAAACGGATGACAACGGACCGTCTGTCCGTTGTCATCCGATCCGATCACGGATGGAAAAATAGGGTTTCCATCCGTCTGACTTTACGGACTATGGATCGGATCGGAGGGCGGCAGATGTCAGCGAACATGTCTCCGCTGACATCTGCCGCTCCACATTATTAGTACCTACAGTATGTGAATAGGCAGTAGAGAGGCAGGGGACCGACCCTTTAACTGGGTCAAACCACTCCTCTCTGTACCTCAACCCACATGCACACAACAAGGCAAATAGCAAACATAGGATTAGAACAATTATTACCGTGGTTTAACTGGCTCCTTTGCTTGGCAGAGTCCAGCTACCTGAAAGATCACTCTTAGGTTAGGCAACAATAGTGTGTGGACAAAGGGTGAAGAGGAACACTAAAAGGTTAACCACAACTCTGTAGTTTAGAAGAATCTTGCCGGTCTTCAGCTAGCACTTTAGGAGAATTTGTAAACTAAATGGTAGAACAGAGCAGTTGAGCCGATATGAAGTTAGCCAGAACAGGGATGCTAGATCTTCCTGTGTGAACTAAGCAGAAGGTGGCGCTGTGACGCTTGCTGAAAAGATATTGTATCTAGAGGGACTGTAAGTACCAGCAGTAAGGATAGAACACAGATGTCTGTATACAATGTCTATTGGGTGAAGTGAATCTGTATCCTGTAGCACTATAGGTATCAGCAAAGCAACAGGAACAGAGATGTCTGTATACAGTGTCACTTTGGCAATTAAATGGGCAAACGCCCACTCACCAAATCCTGTATACGTTCAGCAGTCCTCTGAAGGGCGATCAAACAGTTCTCCTGTCTGCATGTGCTGCGATGGCGTTCAGTCTGCTGACCCGATTCCATGGCATTCAGCATTGCTGCAGAGCGTCCTTCTGTAAGCAGGTGGCATACTGATCCTCTGGGCTGGAGCTGCAGACTGTGTGCCTCTTGGTAGGCCGCAGTTCCCTCCCACAGTAACAGGATGGTGCTCTCAGGATAGGATCCAGGAAACAAGAGGGCTTGGGTCTGGTCTGCAGTTCATTTTATAGTTCCTCCCATAATCGCTCCTGTAACTGCTCCTTTTATTGGCTTTCTTCCTCCTGCCAGGGAGGGGGGGGGGGAGCCCATGCAAGGGCTGGCAACCAGCTTTCTCCTTCAATGCCTGTTTGTGTGTCTCTAGCCCGGTGGCCAGGGGAATAGCGGGGCACCCGCTACATAAGTACCCAGTTATATTATGTGTATTTTGTTCCTCCCTCAGCCAGTGAGAGGAGAAGCAGGAGGATGATGGGCTCATCTCTTTTTTTATCCCTATTTATTGAGATTTTCAAATGTAATACAGAATGAAAAGGAAAATATACCAACTACATGTTAGTAAAAACAAAATACATATTTCACAATCGGCATGATGAGATGACTCCTCAAATACTGGGGGTTATACAAATAGGAACTCCTAGAAATTATAGCTATTTCTTATACAAGAGCTTGGGTGTATCATTATAATACATGAACATATAAATAATGACAGTATCATGCTAAAATGAAAAGCTAATGCAGAGTAGGAAATAGTATTAAGAATAATAACAAAGGGTGGACAACTAGTCCAGAACTTCCCTATCAAATAATGCCAGTCCACTCAGGGAAACCTTAGATACAATATAAGAGGGCTGTACCAAAAGTAATGTTAAAGTGGACATAACTTTTTATTAACCACTTTCGTGGCTTCCAGTGCCGGGAGGGCGTCAATACACTGTGTGCAGAATTATTAGGCAAATGAGTATTTTGACCACATCATCCTCTTTATGCATGTTGTCTTACTCCAAGCTGTATAGGCTCGAAAGCCTACTACCAAA
>BLSH010070484.1:19734-43290 GCA_018402905.1 Glandirana rugosa | reverse complement strand
CTCAAGCTCTGTCAGATTGGATGAAGAGCGTCTGCGAACAGCAATTTTCAAGTCTTGCCACAGATTCTCAATTGGATTTAGGTCTGGACTGGGCCATTCCAACACATGAATGTCATGAATCTGCAGTAACATTCATGTCTTGTCTGCCTGCTTACCTCTCTGCTTGTGTTCAGCTTAGAGACTGTGCACCTTTCACCTGTGCTTAAGTAACCTTACCTCAGCAGGGCTCCACCCCAGCCCCTAATTAGGAACATTATATAACACCTGCACTGCCGATCAACACTCACTAACTATGTAACTATGTATGTAACATTGTGTGTTAGGCTTCCTGTGTGTGTGGTTCCTGCCGTGTGCTCTTCATCTGATTCCATTTACCAACCTTGGCTTGTTCTTTGACTATTCCTGTCTGCTTGTTACCCTGACCTTGGCGTGCCTTCCTGTCTGCTCGTTGCCTTGACCCTTGGCTATCCTACTGATTATCTCTTGTTGTCCTGCACTGCGACTTCCTTTCTACCCACCAGTAGCCTGCCGTGAGTGGGAGCTGAGAGACCTTGGGGGCCGGGACCTGGAGTCAGTAGCAGCGAAGTCCTTCCTCACCATCAATGGCTCTGGTGAAAACCTGCTGGCTCTTAGACTCCACGCCCTGGGGAAACTTATGCTCTAGCTCCCTGTGTAATCTGTGTCAGTGCTCCAGTGGACCTGCTTTCCTGAACCACCCAGAGCTCCATTCGCAGCAGTCAGCTAAGGGTCCACAGCCTTAGCAGTGCGCCCCTTACCCCAGCGGTGTGCACCGGTCGCCTGCTGCCAGGTGACCTGGCAATGAATATGCTTTGATCTAAAATTACCATTACATTGTAGCTCTGTCTGTATGTTTAGGGTCATTGTGCTGCTGGAAGGTGAACCTCTGCCCCAATCTCAAGTCTTCTGCAGACTCTAACAGGTTATTTCCTAAGATTGCCCTGTATTTGGTTCCATCCATCTATTGGAAAAGCAACAGCAATCTGCTTACATACTGTGACTGTGTATATGCATTATAGCTGTCTATGCCAGCAGGTGGCCCTGTAGTATTATAGTTTATAGTGAATGTATTCTCTGATATAACAGAATGCATTGTCTATCTATGTTCTGTGTACTTGTTTGTGTTTAGTTCCTTTTTCCTGTTACCATGATGTAAGACATGTTCTGCTATATCTCCAAGAAAGTAAAGCTGTATTGCTGCAAACAGGAAGCTTCCAGCGCATTATATCAATACTCTGACAGCACCATCTTCCCATGAACTCTGACCAGCTTCCCTGTCCCTGCTGAAGAAAAGCATCCCCACCAAATGATGCTGCCACCACCATGTTTCACGGTGGGGATGGTGTTTTCAGGGTGATGTGCAGTGTTAGTTTTCCGCCACACATAGCGTTTTGCTTTTTGGCCAAAAAGTTCAATTTTGGTCTCGTCTGACCAAAGCAACTTTTTTCACATATTTGCTGTGTCCCCTACATGGCTTCTTGCAAACTGTAAACTGGGCTTCGTATGACTCTCATGGCTTTCTTCTTGCCACTCTTCCATAAAGGCCAGATTTATGAAGTGCACGACTAATAGTTGTCCTGTGGACGGATTCTCCCACCTGAGCTGTGGATCTCTGCAGCTCCTCCAGAGTTACCTCTTAGCTGCTTCTTCTGATTAATGCTCTCCTTGCCCGGCCTGCCAGTTAAGGTGGACGGCTATGTCTTGGTAGGTTTGAAGTTGCGCCATACTCTTTCCATTTTCGGATGATGGATTGAATAGTGTGCAGTGAGATGTTCAAAGCTGGAGATATTTTTTTTATAACCTAACCTTGCTTTAAACTTTTTCACAACTTTATCCCTGACCTGTCTGGTGTGTTCTTTGGCCTTCATGATGCTGTTTGTTCACTAAGGCTCTCAAACCTCAGAGGGGGCTTCACATAACAGCACTTTTCACATATGTACTTGTAAAAATGTTTGAAAACCATTTATCATTTTCCTTCCACTTTAAAATTATGTGCCACTTTGTGTTGGTCTATCACATAAAATCCCAATAAAATACATTTACGTTTTTGGTTGTAACATGACAAAATGTGGAATATTTCAAGAGGTATGAATACTTTTTCAAGGCACTGTACATACACATACTAGGGCTAATTTAGACAGGAGCCAATTACCTATCAGCATGTCTTTGGAGTGTGGGAGGAAACTCATGCAAGCACAAGGAAAACAAGCAAACTCCAGTCAGGTAGTGTCATGATTGGAATTCAAGCTGATGACCCCAGTGCTAACCACCATGCCACTGTGCTGCCCATTATGCCTTTCATTTTCAATGGCACCCCAATGCACCTGTGTTGCAGTGCACAGCAATGCAGGGGAACACACTACTGTGCCTTATGTTGTGCTGTGTTGCTAAAAAAGGTGCATGTCTGATTTTTGGTTTATTAAGGTACATTGGCAGCCCATTCCAATTAATGTAGTGCCTTTATGCAACGTATGTCATCACTTGGCATAGTGCACGTTAACTTACATGCATTAATGCACTGCAAGTTACAAAATAGGTGTAAATGGGCCCTAAATTTCTTTGCTACTGATATATTCCACTACCTGTTAAAAGTCATCTAATTTTCAGTTCTGTAGAATTCATCCCTCTTTCCAATTTAGGAAAATTGGAAAGTACACTATATTGTCAAAAGAATTGGGACAACTGCCTTTACACGCACATGAACTTTAATGGCCTCCAGTCTTAGTCCGTGAGGTTCGAAATTGAGTTGGCCCACCCATTGCCACTATTACAGCTTCAACTCTTCTGGGAAGGCTTTCCATAAGGTTTAGGAGTGTGTATATGAGAATGTTTGACCATTCTTCCAAAAGCACATTTGTGAGGCCAGGCACTGATGTGAACGAGAAAGTCTGGCTCGCAGTCTCAGCTCTAATTCATCCTAAAGGTCAAACATTCCAATAGACACACTCCTAAACCTTGTGGACAGCCTTCCTAGAATAGCTGAAGTTGTTATAGCTGCAAAGAGTGGACCAACTCAATATTGAATCCTATAAACTAAGACTGAGATGAGAAGTTCATGTGCGTGTAAAGGCAGGCTTCCCAATAATTTTGACAAAATAGTGTATGTTTAATAAAGAGGTCATTTTAAAAATGTTCTCCTCTCCCACTCAATTGTTAAAAAAAAATCCCCAGCACTACACAACCTCTCTGGGCTACAGCTCACATCTTCCTCCGCTGCCAGTCGTTGGTCTTTGTCTGGGTTGAATGATGTCATCCAACCCACTTCCTGTAAGCCCAGGCGTTCATAGACATGCCCCCTACAGGTAGGTCATCCTTCCAGGTTGGGGCCACAGTACCGCTGCATAAATTGGTGCTCACACATCAATAAGGGAGTGCTGTTCTATGCAGAATTAAGGACTGCCCACCATAAAAGGAAAGACGACCCTGTGCCCCTTGTGACCAAAACAGACGCCTGTGGAAAAGGTACATTTCCTAATATTTATTAAAGAAGTCAAGTTTATCACTTTGGGTTTTGCTACTACACATAAGCAACATGCTACTTCAAGGAGCCCCAATGGGCCAAATAAACTCATATTCTTTATATTTATTTCAACAGGAATTTATTGCATATGGGGCCAGCAATTTATTTGGGGGAATCTTCTCCTGCTTTTGCGCCAGTACTGCTCTGTCACGGACTGCCATCCAGGAGGGCACCGGGGGAAAAACCCAGGTAAATAGTTCCATGATCAATACATCAGAAAATGTGTATCACACAGGGACCAGACAGATATTAATATTCTAATCTCCGTTGGGAATATGAGAACCTAAATCTGAATGGTTGCTGTACAACAAACCTCCAAACTTTTCAAATGAATTTATATAAATGAGGCAAGATCTTTGTAGCTTGTATAGGTGGGTCATTACAAGCCTTCGACTATCTCAATAGACATGTGCAAAAAACCGAACAGTCTCCAGACAAAGATAATGTATAGGGTCTGTTTCCTCCAAAGCAATGCTTTAACGATGCAACCCTCTTCAGACGGAGGGATCCAACCAATTACTGCTAAAGAACACATGGGTGGCGCAAATGGCTAGTACATTACACAAGATTTATTAAAGGAAACCAAATAGCCATTAAAATCTACCACCAATACAAATGACCAGATTATGGCGATGTTGGCAAGCTGACACATTTCCAGGATGCATCCCCTTCTTCAGAGCTCTGAGGAACGGGATGCGTCCCCGAAAACGCATCAGCTTGCCAACATCACCATAATCTGGTCAATTGTTGCCACACTTGTTAACCATTGGAATCTGCTGTCATGCATGTTATATCTGTCCTTTGTGAGTATTTTATTGGCTATTTGGTTTCCTTTAATAAAACCAGGCATTATCGCCCGCTGTGTGTTCTTTTGCCGTACCTGCATAGACTAGGCCAGGAGCTAACTTTGCACACATCCAGATCAGTACCATAAAGAGATGGAAGGATTATGGTACACAGAAGGGTCAGTGGTCCAGCCTGCACAATAACATATACACTCTAAAAAGCAATGTCTATAATATGTCCAAAAAAGTCCATAACAGCTAGTGAGCACCGGCGGCAGCCATCCCCAGAGCTGGCCAGCTCTGTGCATAGAGATAAAAAGGGAGAAAGGGAAGGGCCACCTAAGTGCAGTATTGTAATAAATAATGTATTACCAATAGTTGAAAACTCTCACAAAATGCAGGAAAAGAATCATCATCATGTATACAAGAAATCCGCCGTTCATCCCTGTCCTGTGAAATCTGCCACCGCAATCCAGAAGCTGTGGATGGAAGTGTTGGGGCATGGGCACCCTGTGTACTCCAGAAAGCTGCCTATGCAAAGAATGCCCTTGTCATGTACTTGGTTGGAGGCCAAAATTATGAGAGGGCTTCCCTTGTGGCTATGGTCCAAGCACCCATGGAATTGATGACAGGGAGAATGAGTGCAAGGCTCAAAGGAGCATTGGTCCCAATAGACCAGTTCAATGCTGGCTGCTCCAGGAGGTCCCAGATGGGTAATTCTCCAGCAGGTGGGTGAGGACCTGAGCAGGAACACAAGGCAGAATGTGGGTGAACAGGTCAGGCCCAGCAGCTGGAGGAAGGCCAACACCTGCAAGATATGACCAGCAGGGAAGGAACTGGAGTGGAGTAGTTGTGGTTGGGATCTGGGTCAAGCTCATACATGGATGGTCAGAAGAATGAAAGACAACAGCATGGTCATAAGCCAGAGCCAGGGTCATGCACAGTGGGTCAGAAGGATGAAGGCAATGGAGTAGTCAGGAGCCGAGCTGAGTTGTGCACAGTTGGTAAGGAGAAGCAGGGTCCTTAAACAAGCCGAGGTCACAACCAGAGGTCAGGCATAGCGGAAGCCCAGGGGCAAGCCGCATCGTAACAGGAGATCAGGATATACACATGGAAGCAAGGGTCACCAACAAGCTGAAGATCAACCAGCAACTATCTGTCACTGCTTGTTCCTTAAAATAAGGAGGTTGGCACTAGTTCTGGAGATGGGTGCATGCTATACACCTGTGCACGTCTCCATTCAAACAAGCGTGCCCTGTGTATTGGCACATGCACCACTGTTCTGGGTAGCATCCTGACAGCCCTACTGCCAATCTGCATTAAAAGAAAGGGAGAGACAACCCTAAAAACCCTTAAGAACAAAGGTAGGGACTCACAGCTTACAACATACATTCAGAGGTATGATTTACCCTATTATTGTAACTCCACTGAGAAGATCCCATCTCCAAAAAGTGCAAGAAGGCCTTTTATAATCCAGTCTCCACCTAGAATTAAAACTATTTAAAGTGGACACATCCCTTAAATTATATTAGTAATGTCAAACACTACATAATAGGAGTGGTTGTAATTCTAGCTTTTGCTTTATCTCTCCCTTTAGTTGGCCAGCTTGGTTGCAGCCGGAGTCGTGCTAATCGCAATAGTGGCACTTGGCCGGCTTCTGGAACCTCTACAAAAGGTAAAGCTATCTCTACACAAACCAAAAAAAAAGTATGGACTTCAGAAATGTATTAGTCAAGCCTTGAATGAAATGTAAAACGCAACTCCAGACAAATATAACAGCCCAACTCGAAGCCTACCACCGAGACGGGTGGCAGAGAAGCAACTTCCAGGACACATTGAGGTTGATTTACTAAAACTGGAGAGTGTAAAATATAGTTCAGCTCTGCACTGAAAGCAGTCAGCTTCCAGTTTTTTTTTTGTCAAAGCTTAACTGAACAAGCTGAAGTTAGAATTCGATTGCCTACCATGCACCCGGTTTTGCACTCTACAGTTTTAGTAAATCAACCCCATTGGAAACATTGATAAATGTGGCCTCATATATTTTGCAGCCTTGGTGGTATAAAGATCACAACCTTGTCTTTTTATTAATTTGCCATAATCCCTTGTATATCTTTAGGTAGTGACTAGCGCTGGTGTACCCAATCTGAGAGAGATTTTACACACTGTCCTTGGAGTGTAAATTGAATGCAGACAACTTCTACGGGCACTGATACCCTGGCAACAAAGTAGTGATTGTTCATACAACTTTCAATATAACAGTCAGTAAAGTCAGTCAGTACCAGATGACAGGTTCCACTGGAGGGGTGGTGAACTGCTGGGTACAGAAACGACACTAGGTTGTTGAGGGGAGCCCCACTGATCCAGAATATCCGCTGTGCACAAGCGATGTCCCTGCACTTGCCCTACTTTTACCCTGAGCTGATTACTCTCCCTAACAAGCAGGGTCTCTGTCCCTCACCTATCACATGCTCAAGGCATGCCCAAATGGTGCAGGCACCCTAATTCATAGAGTCCCATGCCAAGATGGCTGCCAGAGGTGATCAGAAGTTGCAGCATCCAATCAGACATCTGCAACCTCTATGACAACTACGTAGTCCTTGAAGGAACAATTTCCCTCTGAAGATTCTATTCCATCTGTATTTTGGCACAGTGCCACCTACTGGAAGGATGAAAAAGCCGCACCTACCTACACAGAACGTCCCATAATCCCCTGCCAGAGACCTTTGTTCTGAATAGCGCCATGATCCTAAGATATTTCAGGCACTGGGATTTGGAGGGGATGGAATTTAGGCAACTTACAGGAATAATCAAATGTGCATACTGGACACGGGGCGGTGGTCATCAATTGGTTATTGGTACACACAACAATTTAGCTTCTTTAATATATTGGCGCTGAATTTAACTTTCTATACACCTGGGTTCATACTTACATTATAAGCAGGTTTATAATTTTTACTTTTCACTTTCAGTCTGTTTTGGCAGCCATTTGTATAGCCAACTTAAAAGGCATGTTCTGGCAAGTCAAAGATGTACCAAAGCTGTGGAGAGAAAACAGGTGGGATTCTGTAAGTATTACAAATTGGTTCATTTACATTTTATAAAACAAAGCATTTCTGTTAGTTTTTGAAAAACAGGTAAATTTTTAAAACTGTAAAGCACAACTGAGCTTTGAGTTTAAATTGGCTGTATACTGTACATTACTAAACAAAAGTGCAAGACCCTCGCTCTCTGTGTCAGAAGCAGTGGTCTTTCTGCAGAGGTCTGATACCCACCTAAGTCACAGGAAGAAATCTTCAAATAGGAGGGAGCTTTTCTGATTTCTCTGTAGAGGGACCAGTGCTTCCACACAGAGCAAGAATCCTTTTCTGCAGCATGCTAAAATGACAAAATGTAAGACAAGGACATACGTTTTGATTTCATGCACCTGGCATGCTTTTAGATGGTTTAAACTGAAAATTCAATTGAGCTTTAAAATTAACTTTTAGGCCTCATACACACGGGCGTTTTGCACGCCGGCGTTTGTAGGCATTTTTTGCAGCTCTCCATGTTATTCAATGGCCTTCTAAAAACGCCGGCGTTAGTGAGCAGTAGAGGGCGTCGGCGTTAGTGAGCTGTTTTTAGAACGCGGCACCATCGCGTTCTGTAGCTGTAGCGTTTTGGCGTTTTTTGACGCCAATTGGCAAAACGCTCACTAACGCTTGCTAACGCCCGCTAACGCTGTACCGGCGTTAACAAGCGTTTTTTGACGCCGGCGTTTTTAGGTTGAAAAATAGCAGAAGACTGATTTTTTTTTAAAAAACGCCTATTGACGCCGACGCTCACTAACGCTCGCTAACGCCGATGCAAAACGCCGCAAAAAACGCCGATTTTTTAAAAAACGCCGGACCTGGCGTTTTGCTTATTTATTATAAAACGCCCGTGTGTATGAGGCCTTACCATGCTCGGCAAAGCAACATGTTTCTTGAATCACCCCTCTCCCGCTCTATATACCCACCCACCTTCCTTGAAAGGATCTCCCATCACTTTCTATCTCTTTTTTCCCTTTCTCTCCTGGTGAAGACAAAAATCACCCCTCTCCTATTGTATATACTAACCTTACCTTAACCTCCATGATGGTATTCCTGAGTGTGGCTCGGGGTATGTTTTCACTGCAAATAGAGGTAACCCAGAGCCACACTCGGGATTGCATCGCTGGATCCTAGGCTGGATGTCCCCCTGCTGTGTTTGCGGGCTGTGCCCTCTGCCCGATGCCTGTGTGATGCCGGGCTCCGTTCCCTGCAAGTGTCGCGTCGCATGGGGGCGGAGCCTGGCGGGAAATTCAAAAAGTGAAACACACAGTAAACATACAGTACACTGTAATCTGTAAGTTTACACTACTGTATAAAATCATTTCACATCCCTTTTGTCCCTAGTTCTTTGTCCAGTGCCCTGCATGCACTTTTATATTATATATGCCATTCTTTCTGCCTGGAAACTTGAGAATGTCCATGGCATAAAAAAGCGTCCCTTTACGTCAAGCGGTTTTGGATCAGCTAGAAAACAGCGATAGTAAATAAGAATCACTTGCAGAATTGAATGATACTGATTTTTGGGGAAATTTATCATAAGACACTGAAAGTGACGACAGCAACAATTCTGCAAATGAGCACATTTCAGTGTTTTTGACTAGATTACATTATTTAATACATTTATTTATTATTATATTATTTTTGATAATTATTTATAGTTATTTATTATATTATAATTTTTTTTCTTGTGTGTTATAATTTGTGATTTCTTTAGTTCAAACTTTATCATACCCGGGATGTCTACTAGACTCTTGTCTTAAGTGAGTTATTCCTAAGAGTTACAGGCCTACAATATAAAACGCCAAATTTCTATGCAAAAAATGAGACGCAAAAATCTGACATAACCATACCGCCAGGGAGGTTAAAGGGTTCTCCCATCACTTTGTGTCTTATTTTTTCCCTTCACTTTCTGCCTGGAAGAACTTAAAAATAGGTTGAATTTGCCAAGCAGGGTTACAGGCAACAATAAAAACATTACTGGGGCACTAATCACTCCCTACTCTATTCAAAACGAAAAAATAGGTTTGGGTTTACATACACTTCAAGGCATGTGCAGGGGGCCCAGCTGCAGGTGGCTGTACACATTTTGCAGAGTGACATTCCCCTCTGAACTACAGAGCTGAACAACTTTCAAAGTCAGAATCCTGAGTTTCAAATTTAGAATCTTGAGTTTCAAAGTCTGAATCCCGAGTTTCAAAGTCTAAATCCCGAGTTTCAAAGTCTGAATCCTGAGTTTCAAAGTCTGAATCCTGAGTTTCAAAGTCTGAATCCTGAGTTTCAAAGTCTGAATCCCGAGTTTCAAAGTCTGAATCCTGAGTTTCAAAGTCTGAATCCCGAGTTTAGCCATCCTAAAAAATGTTTTAATCAAAATTCTGAGTTTCAGAGTCAGAGCTATGGAGACATCTTACATTTTTTAAACAAAATTCTGAGTTTCAGTCTGAACTCTAATTCTAATTTCAAAGTCTGAATCCTAAGTGTCAAAGCCTGAATCCCAAGTTTCAAAGTCTGAATCCTGAGTTTCAAAGTCTGAATCCTGAGTTTCAAAGACTGAATCCTGAGCTTCAAAGTCTGAATCCAGAGTTTAGCCATCCTAAAAAATGTTTTAATCAAAATTCTGAGTTTCAAAGTCAGAATTCTGAGTTTGAAATTTTTGTTTAATCTCAGAATTCTGACTTTTAATCTCCAAATTCTGACTTTTAGCATGGCCCCAGGACTCTTCTATACTTCCGTACTTATTGATCCCCCTGCATGGCTGTATCTTGTACTCAGCATCAACAAAGCTGGCAAATTTCAACCCTGCACAATCTGCTGTAGTGTTGCAATGGTACTACTGGGTGGCACCAACATACAACCAACAAACATCCCATACAATTATAATGCAATTAAAGTAACACCAAAAGCCTATAGGAAATAAAAATATGAACTCTCTAAAACATTGGGGTGATTCAGACCAAAACCAACATTTTAATATTGGGTGGATGCAAGTGGTATCCAATAGCCATAGAACTCGACCTGCAGTGTTCTGTTCCGTATTTTGGATTTCTCTAAAGACTATTTACAGTTGCTAATCACACTGAATAATGTGGAGCCAAATCATATTGATTTGATCTTGGAAAAAAATGTTCAATAAAGCTTCTTGAATTATTTACAAAAGGTAGAATAAATGAATCAACTCAAAGAAACAAAAACTTCACAGTAAAGACTCTATTTAGAAAATACCAGTGGCGGCCATTCCATAAAGGGCGCAGGGGCGCAGCCCCCCGTCCATGCGTACGGCCCCCTGAGCTTCATACAGGGTGCCGGACACATGGATTCTAATGGCGGGGGTGTGTTTTTTTAAGCATGTGATTAGAGCCAGAGGCCCTAATAGGATTTAAAACATTGTGGGCTCAGGGCGCAGAGCACTGCGCCCTGATCCCACCCAGTTGTGTGACACTAGTGAATGAATATTCGCCATTCTTTCTCATTCTCCTCCCGGCCAATCAGGAAGCCACTATTGGCCAGGGAGTCTTAGGACTCCCCGTCAATCGTGTTTTAGGACACACTTCTGATTTCTATTTGGCCGGAAGGAGAATGTCTCCTGTGTGCTCGCCGGAGCGGCCCTGGCTCTTCCTTCTACCTGCCTAGATGCCTCCATAAGGTAAGGCAGCCTCTTGGATGACCGGCGCCATCCGTCTTCTGCAGGGGGGGATGGTTGCTGCCGCCGCCCGTCTCCTGCGGGGGGGATATGATCACCACCATCAGTGTCTCCCCCGGGGAGGTGGGGGTGGGTGTCTTGTTTGGTAGTGTTGGTTGTGCCCCCCCAAAACAGTGAGCACCAGCCACCACTGGAAAATAGTGTAGTAAAGTAATGTACACAATAACAACTTGAAAATATATAAACTAGAGACATCAGGTTCATGTCAGTTTGTCTCCAAAAAGCTCATCTTTCAGCTGCCAGTTTGTAGAAATTTGGTGCAACCTCGTATGTGTAATGTACAGTAGTGATGATCCTCTTCATCTAGAGGCCGACGTGCAATCTGCTTAATTAAATATTATCCTTCTAGAGCACGTGCACGAGAAACCTCCAGAAACAAGGGGGGCCCCAAGGTTTTGACTGCCTAGGGGCCACCACAGAGTTTCATACAGCACTGGTTTCACCACTGCTACCAGCTGGTACCTCTCAGTGCACTATAAATGAACTCTACCCAAAGACTTTATGGGTATAAAACACTCTGAGAACAAACCAGCATTAAAAATGTTGTAACATGTAAAATTGTAACTTGTAAAATTGTTGTAACTTGTAAATTGTAACTTGTAAAAGTGTTGCAACCGTGGGACTGTGCTCTCATAAACCTAAAGTGGTAACACAGTGTAGTACTCTGATATCTTTGAAAATTGTCCCCAGCTCTGCCTACCTGCTTTATAGGAATGTGCACTTTCCCTGTATAATTCTTAATTCATTTGACTGATTTTATGATTATCAATGTATGTAATCCCTGCATCAATGTATGCAGTCTATTGCATCCTCATTGGCCTACCTTTACGTAGGCTATCCCCTCTTCAGTCTATCATGAATGCTACTGCCGGACTCATCCACCTTACCAACTATTTGGTGTCTGCCATCCTTCTCTGCCAATCCTTCCACTGGCTTCCGATTGCCCAGCGAATTAACCTTAAAATACTAACAACTGCATACAAAGCCATTGACAACTCTGCTGCCAGCTACATCACTAACCTTGTTATCACCCAAACTGTCCTCTCCGCTCCTTCTAAGACCCCCTGCTCTAAGCTCTCTTGTATCCTCCTCCCATGCTCGTCTCCAGGACTTCTCCAGAGCCTCTCCCATCCTCTGGAAATCTTCACCTATCTCCTACTCTGGCCACACCTAGGCGATGTGGTAAAAACAAAGGAACAATGGCGCACTGGCCTAGCCCTGCCAATTCATTGACACGTCATATACGGCTAGTTCTCACACCGTGAAGGCATTCTGAGGTTTTAAAACCTCTTCTTCAGAGCCCTCGAAACGTGTTAGCCTTCACGGTGTGAGAACCAGCCGTATATGATGTGTCGAGGACTTCACATTTGCTTGGAATGTTTATTTTAACAGCTCGTTTGTGAGTATATTTTTAACTTTTTAAATAAAGGCTTTATCAAAGGTAATGCGCTAGGCCAGTGCGCCATTGTTCCTTTGTTTTTACCACAGTGTCTTTGGACTATCCCCGGTTCAACAGTGGCAGCAAGGCGGCTCATTATCCAAAGTACCCTTTTAAACATTTTTAGAATTGAAATATTGAACCAGGATGTCACTCCCCTCTGAGTGCAGGATAACAAGTATTTGTTTGTGACACACTTAGGCGATCCCTGAAAACACATCTCTTCAAGGAAGCCTATCACGCCTCATCCTAACAACTAGACTCTTCAAGTAGCTCATCCCCCATAGTTATTACCTCTTGTACCGCTTGCCCCAGCCTATTAGATTGTAAGCTCTTATGAGCATGGGCCTCCTAACTCTCTTGTTTTTTATTGTATTTTACTGTACTGTCTCCCTTTAGATTGTAAAATGCTATGCAAACTGTTGTCACTATATGAATCCTGTATAATATTATTCTAGTCCCTGTACATATATTATAGCTTACCCATGTGTTGCATTTCAGCTCATCTGGGTGTTCACCTGCATCGCAGCTATCATCCTGGGTTTGGATTTGGGATTATTGGCTGGTTTAGTTTTTGGATTGCTCACCGTTGTGCTGCGAGTGCAGTTGTAAGTACACTCTATAGGATTTAAAGTCGTAACATTACTTTTTTAATATAATGTTTACTTGAACAGATTCCTATGTGTATTTCTAATTAGAGTTTAAGGATGATGTAAGCAAATAGTCAAAAGAAACACATCAGACATAGGCGGAACCAGCTGTCATTATTACAGGCTCAGAAATCTATTAGGTAGGCTATAAGCTTGACTGTTGTAACCCATTATTCACCTTCATGGAAATTTTATAGAGTATCATCATTGCTACAGTGATACCCACAGATGAGCTGCACTTTCAATGGTATATTGCATACACAGGCATTTCACTGCTGTTTTTTTTTCTGTTATAGAATGTACTGACTTTATATACTGCTGTGTGACTGTACTTTTACAAATCGAAAAAATAAATAATTAAAAAAAAAAAAAAAAAGAAACCTATCAGGTAACAGTGGCTCCATAGTTGTGGAAATGGTTGTATCTCAGTAGGTCATCAATTTGTCTAAAAGGTCAATTTTTTAGTTCAGGGGTCTCCAGACTTTTATGTATGAGGGCCACAGCATATATTTTAAAAATGATCACAGACCACAAAAAAATTGTTTTATAAATGAACAAATTAAATTTAAATGAAGGAATATGTTTTACTTGAGAGTTTTTTTAATCAGCATGTTATGATTTAGAGCAAAAGAGAAAGAAAATCAGCAAAATAAAGAAAAGAAATGCTAAATAATTATGAGCCCATCAGATCTCTTACAGTATTAAAGTCCTCCCTTATATCAGAGTCTCCCCTTATAGGGGTCCCCTATCAAAGTCCCCTAAGAGGACCGGATAAAATCTTGCAGGGAGCCGGATTCAGTCCCCCCGGGTTGTAGTTTGGAGACCCCTGTTTTAGTTTAACGGGCCTTTCAATGGAGTTGAAGACCTTCTGAGATACTTTCTTCCCAATGACCGATGAGTCTCTGCTACCTGATGGGGATTCTCTAGGCTATTTGCAACTATTGACTCGACACCACTCCCAAGATTTCACAGCTTTTTTGGATTGGAGCACACCCCGAGCATCTGAGTGCAACCACCTCCCCCAAAAAACTAAGTGGTAAAAAAATATCCATAAACCATAAAAAAGGCAATCCTGTAATAAAATAATATTCCCAAATTCTTCCACCAATCCACAAGACAGTGCTCATGATCACTGCCAAACAATTCTTCTGCTAAAATCCACCAAGTGTCTTCACACAGATACACATACAATGCTGTGAAAAGTATTTTCCCTCTTCCTGATTTTTTATTTTTTTGCATGTAACACTTAAAGCATTAGTAAACCGTTGCAATAAAAAATAAAACTTTCCCCTGCAAAATAATAGCATAATGTGCTAGTATGCATCGCACCACTGTCACCAATGAGAGGGCTTCCATCATCCCCTAGATTGCCTTCCGGGTTTGTGGACTCCGGCTGTGTGAGTGGCCGGAGCCGCGATGACATCAATCCTGCGCAGAAGCCCTCAGTTACGGCATAGTGCGCTGGACCTTGAGAGCGCATGCGCCATTGATGTCACCGGCAGCATCCAGGGTGAATATCTCCTAAATGGTGCACATTTAGGAGATATTCGTTTTACCTATAAGTAAGCCTTATTATAGGCTTGCCTGTAGTTAAAAATCACAAAGCGGACTTTACTACCGCTTGAAATGATTCAGATCATCAAACAAATTTTCATATTACACAGGTAACCCGAGTAAATGCAAAATGCAGTTTTTAAATTATTTCATTTATTAAGGAAAAAAAGCTGTCCAAACCTACCAAGCCCTATGTGAAAAAGTTATTGCCCCCTAAACCTAATAACTGGTTGTGCCACCCTTGGCAGTAAACAACTGCAATCAAGCGTTTGCGATAACTGTCAATGAGTCTTTCACATCGCTGTGGATGAATTTTGGCCCACTCTTCATTGCATAATTGTTTTAATTCAGCCACATTGGAGGATTTTTGAGCATGAACAGCCTGTTTAAGGTCATGCCACAGAATCTCAATCGGATTTAAGTCGGAACTTTGACTAGGCTACTCCAAAATCTTAATTTTGTTTTTTGAGACAATCTCCTTCAGGATTTTCTGGTAGAGCACAGAATTCATGGTTCCATCAATTATGGCAAGTTGTCCAGGTCCTGAAGCTGCAAAGCAACCTCAGAACATCACACTGCCACCACCATGTGTGACTGCTGGTATGATGTTCATTTTATGCAATACTGTGTTCGTTTTACGCCAGATGTAATGGGAGGCACACCTTTCAAAATGTTCAACTTTTATCTCATCAGTCCACAGAATATTTGCCCAAAAGTCTAGAGGATAATCAAGATGATTTTTGGCAAATGTGAGAAGAGCCTTTGTGTTCTTTTTGGTTAGCAGTGACTTTTGCCTTGGAACTATTCCATAGATGCCATTTTTTCCCAATGTCTTCCTTATTGTTAAATCATGAACACTGATCTTAGGTGAGGCAAGTGAGGCCTGCAGTTCTTTAGATGTTGTTCTGGGTTCTTTTATGACCTACTTCATAAGTTGCCGTTGTGCTCTTGATGTAATTTTGGTAGGTCGGCCACTCCTGGGAAAGTGCACCACTGTTCCAAGTTTTCAATTTTTGTATAATGGCTCTCACTGTGGTTCTGTCAGGTACCTGGTTGTCATTGAACTGGGATCTTCCAAGTCCCACAGCTGCAGCCTTACCTGTTGTGCCACAGTGGAGCTCTAGAGTTCTCACAATGTTCTCCCAGCCTGATGCACTGCCTTGGACTCACTAGCCCCACCTGCTGCCAGCTGCAGACAATCAAGCAACCCATAAAAAGCAGCACTTCCTGTTACTCAATGCCCATTTGTTGGACTTGCTCCCTGGGTGTTTGATAGCTCTGTATTGCAGATTCCTGTGTATTGAACTTCTGCCTGAATACTTGACTACTCTCCAGCCTGCTGATTCGGTACTTCATTGCCAGCTCGCGTATGACCTCTGCCTGCTTGACCACTCTCTGGATATTGATTTTGTACTGCTTTGCCTGGTCTGTTGCCGACCTGATCTGATCGACTACGTTTTCACCTGAATCCTCAGCGCACAAGTTCCACTTCGGACACTACCTACCACAGGTACCTTACATTACAAATGGGATATAATGACAGTGGACTATGCTGAGATTGTTCAGGCGATTTCACGTCAAGGACAGTTGATTGGAGCTCATGAACAGCATCTTGCCTCTCTGGACGGTAAGCTAGATGAACTTTGTGCTATGCTTAAGTCTTGTTTTACTGGTTCCCCTGCACCTGTCCAGGCTCCAGCTCCCACACTTGCTCCAATCCAGCCCGCCTCTTCTGTGCCACCCAAACTTCCCTTACCTGAAAAATTCGGTGGTGATATGGAGGACTGTAGAGGTTTTTTAAATGTTTGCCGTTTGCATTTCCACAACAACCCTGGGCCTTTTAGCACTTCTTTGGCCAAAGTGACTTTTGTGATTTCTTTATTAAAGGGGAAAGCCCTGGAATGGGTCTCTCCTTACCTGGAATGCGATAATCCTGTGCTGCAAAACACTGATAAATTTCTGGCTTCTCTCTAGACTGTATTTGGCAAACCAGATAGAGCTTCTGCAGCTGAGTGCGCACTTTTGGACATACAGCAAGGTACCAGAACCGTGGTACAGTATGCTATTGAGTTCCGTACCCTGGCTGCTGCGACTATGTGGGACTAAGGGGCATTACGTGCAGCTTTCCGTAAAGGTCTTACAGATCACATTAAGGACAAATTGATCTATAAGGATTCCCTAGAAGACCTTGAAAAATTCATAGAGATGTATGTCCGTCTGGATGTCCGGTATCTTGAAAGGTGCCAGGGGAGACTTACAACTCACAAGCATCCTAGACCAGTTTACCATCTGGCCCCTAACTTCCAAGCATCACCTCAGCCAGAACCTGAAACTTCAGTTGAGTCCAAGACACCTGTGGAACTCGTGGAAGTCAGCCGTCTCCACCTAACAGAGTCAGAGAAACAAAGGAGGCATGCTCTAGGCCTATGCTTGCACTGTGGACTTAAAGGACATTTGTTATCTGCTTGCCCTTCCCGTCTAGTAAAAGGCAGGGTCTAACCCATGTTTTAGGAGCTGGGTTAGACCTTACAAGTATTTCCTCCAAGACCAAGATTACCGTACCCACAGTCTTCCATTTAGCCCCCAAAATTGTCTCCCGTGAGGCTTTTGTGGATTCTGGGGCCGCTGGCATATTCCTGGATTACAATTTCGCTAAAGAGAATAACATACCATTTGTTCCCAAGTCGAGACCCCTGAGCATCACCACCCTGAATGGACAGCCATTGAGAGATGGCCTTGTAAAGTTTGAAACCACAATAATCACCCTTCAGGTAGGCGCCCTCCACAAAGAGGAAACTGTCCTGTCTCTTATTGATTCTCCACTACTGCCTGCTATCCTTGGTTACCCATGGTTACAACAACACAACCCTTCTTTTGATTGATTGAATGGAGAATTAACCTCTTGGGGGCCTTCCTGTCACCTGAACTGTTTGTCTCAACCCAAAAGACTTACTGGTTGTTTGTTGGCTTCCGTGACCATCCCTCCTACTTTACCTCATGAATACCATGAATTTGCAGAAGTGTTTTGAAAACAAAAGGCAGAGGTGCTACCTCCACATCGTTCCTTTGACTGTGCGATTAATCTAATTCCTGAAGCACCTCTTCCCAAAGGAAGGACATATCCCCTGTCACGGCCTGAACAAAAGTCCATGAAAGAATACATTAAGGATAACTTGGAGAGAGGTTTTATCTGACCCTCCTCTTCTCCAGTAGGGGCAGGTTTTTTCTTTGTGGAAAAGAAAGATGGGGGGTCTTCGACCATGCATAGATTATCAAGGCTTAAATCAGATCACCGTAAAAGACTCCTATCCTTTGCTTCTTATTCTAGAATTATTTGATATGCTCAAAGGGTCCCTTATCTTCACCAAGCTGGACCTCTAAGGAGTTTATAATCTGATTCAAATTAGAGAGGGAGACAAGTGGAAGACTGCATTCAACACCCGCAATGGACATTTCGAATATCTGGTTATGCCCTTTGGACTTTGTAATGCCCCTGCAGTCTTCCAAAGTTAAATGAATGACATTTTTCACGATTTCAGTAACAGTTTTGTGATTGTCTACTTAGACGACATCTTAATCTTTTCCAAGACTCTTTTAGAGCACGTCACACATGTAAAGCAGGTATTACAGTGGCTGAGGGAAAACCACCTTTATGCTAAAACTGAGAAATGCAGCTTTCATTAAGACCGCATACCTTTCCTTGGATACATCATCAGTACTGCTGGTTTCCAAATGGACACACAATAAGTTTCTGCTGTCTTGCAATGGCCTCAGCCGACCATTTTAAGAGGGCTCCAAAGCTTTCTAGGGTTTGCAAACTACTACAGGTGCGTCATCAAAGGTTTTGCCTCCACTGCTGCCCCCCTTACTGCTATGACCAGGAAAGGCACAAATTGCAAAGTGTGGTCCCTCAAAGCAAACACAGCTTTCCAGCAGTTAAAAAACATGTTCAGCAAGGCTCCAATTCTTCTGCATCCAAACCCTGATCTGCAGTACATTGTTGAGGTTGATGCCTCTGAATTAGGAGCAGGTGCCGTGCTGTCCCAAAGACAACCTAAGTCCAGTAGAATCCATTCAGTGGCGTTTTTCTCTAGAACGTTTTCACCAACAGAAATGAATTATGACGTTGGGAATCGTGAACTACTGGCCATCAAATTGGCATTGTCTGAATGGTGTCATCTTTAGGAGGGGGCTCCTAAACCCTTCTCTATCCTGACTGACCATAGAAAAATGCTGTATCTTCAGACTGCTAAACGGTGGAATTCACGTCAAGCCGATGGGCTGTTTTTCTCCCCTTTTTAACTTTATTTTTCTTATATCCCTGGGCATAAGAACAAGAAGGCCGATGCCCTTTCCCAACAATTTGCTACTTCCGAAGAAGATCGACCTACAAAGCAGTATATAATCTTACCTCACAAAATTGACGCACAGATCTCTACGGCTCTTGCCCAACAGTTACAAGAAACCCAGGATCGTGCTCCGCAAGGCTTAAAGGTATCACCAGGTCGCATGTTCGTAGCCCCTAGCCTCAGAAAAACTGTACTGTTCTGGGCCCACGATGGTGTGTTATCCGGTCATCCTGGTGTCACCATCACTCTTAAGACCTTGCAACAACAAGTCTGGTGGCCTCACATGAAGAAAGATGTTACGGACTGCCTGCCCAACTTGTGCTGCAAATAAAGTACCTCGCACATTGCCCACTGGGCTGTTACAACCACTTCCTGCACCCCGCCAGCCTTGGACCCACATTTGACTATGGATTTTATTACAGACTTACCCAAATCCGATGGCATGACTGCTATATGGGTCATAGTGGATCGCTTCTCCAAAATGTTTCACTTTGTACCGCTCCCTGGAGTTCCTACAGCAGAAGCCCTGTCTACCCTCTTCCTTTCCCAAATTGTAAGACACCATGGCATACCTACCAATATTGTCTCAGACTGCAGATCCCAATTTGTTTCCCGATTCTGGAGAGCATTTTGCAAGTAACTAGGAGTAACGCTCTCACTCTCTACCTCACATCACCCGTAAACAGACGGTCAAACCGAACGCATGAACCAGACCATAAAAACCTATCTTCAACTTTACATCAACTCATTACACTCCAATTGGGCTGAGTATTTACCTTTGGCTAAATTCGCCATTAACTCCCGTTGGCACAGTGCTCTTCATACCACACAGCCCTAGGCTATCACCCTCAGACTTTTCCCATACTTCAACCTTTTTCCAGTGTACCTGCAGCGGATCAGCGGGTAAAAAATATTCTGATACACTGGAAAAGGATTTGCCTATTGCTACGGAAGGCAGCAGGCAAATATGCACTTTTTTCCAACAGACGAAGATGCCATAGACCTCCATATGTGGTGGGTGATAGAGTTTGGCTTTCTACCAAATATGTGAGACTGAAACAACCCTCTACCAAATTGGGTCCTCGATTCATCGGGCCCTACAGAATAATTGCTTGAGCCGGGCCAGTCTCCTATCGGTTGAACTTGCCCTCCTCTCTCCAAATACATCCCGCGTTCCACATTTCTCTCCTTAAAAAGGCAATTTTCAATCATTACTCCAGAACTCAACAGCTACCTCCTACTGTTCTTGTTGATGGACAGCATGAGTTTGAAGTCTCTAAAATTCTGGACTCTAGAAAGTGGGGCCGTGGCCTACAGAATCTGGTCCATTGAAAGGGATACCCAGTCACAGACATTCCTGGGTTCCAGCTAAAGATTTGCATGCCTCCACTCTTATTCAAGACTTCTATGCTTCCTTTCCCGCTAAGCCCCACTAGGCCCCCGGAGTTGTCCACTGGGGAGGGGGCCCTGCCAGGTACCTGGGTGTCATTGAACTGGGATCTTCCAGGTCCCACAGCTGCAGCCTTACCTGTTGTGCCACAGGGGAGCTCTAGAGTCTCACAATGTTCTCCCAGCTGATGCATTGCCTTGGGCTCACTAGCCCCACCTGCTGCTGGCTGCAGACAATGTACAATCAAGCAACCCATAAAAATCAGCACTTCCTGTTACTCAATGCCCAGTTGTTGGACTTGCTCCCTGGGTGTTTGATAGCTTTGTATTACTGATTCCTGTGTATTGAACTTCTGCCTGAATACTTGACTATTCTCCAGCCTGCTAATTTGGTACTTCATCGCCAGCTCGTGTATGATCTCTGCTTGCTTGACCACCCTCTGGATATCGATTTTGTACTGCTTTGCCTGATCTGTTGCTGACCTGACTTGATCGACTACATTTTCACCCAAATCCTCAGCGCACAAGTTCCACTTCGGACACTACCTACCACAGGTACCTTACAGGTTCACTGGAATCCCAAAGCCTTAGAAATGGCTTTGTAACTCTTCCCAGACTGATACATGTCAATTGCTTTGTTTCTCACCTGTTCTTGAATGACGTGTTGCTTTTTGAGATCTTCTAACATGCTCCATTTTGTCAGGCAGCTTCTATTTAAGTGAGTTCTTGATTCAACAGGTCTGGAACTAATCAGGCCTGGGTGTGGCAAATGTGGTAAATTCATGATTTAGCAAGAGGGGGGGGGATTACTTTTTCACATAGGGCCAGCCAGGTTTGGGTGGCCTTTTTTCCTTTAATAAATGAAAATGTAAAAAAAATGTAATTCTAAAATTGGTTTGATGATCTTAATCATTTAGGTATGACAAATATGCAAAAAAAAAATCAGGAAGAGGGTAAACACTTTTTCACAGCACTGAGAACTTGAGAAAGCTTTTTAAAGCCATGGCAACAGGCAGAATGTGCCGAATCTCCAAATAACAACAGTAATGAATTTCAACTAATCTGAAATAAATTATAACAGAACAACAAAATGAATTTGTTTCATTCTGAGGTTTGAAGCAACCAAATGATCCAAACTGATTTATGAATAGCTGGTTGTTAAAAAGCGGGTGCCTGCCGCGTCCTTAAAACTATGACTCATCTGCTGTCAGCAGGCTTCCCCGCTGACAGCATAATGTAAACAATATAAGAGCCAGCAACAAAAAAAACAGTGTGTGGGTCCCCCCAATTCATACCAGGGCCTTAGGTCAGTTTTCCACTGGACTTTACATGAAGACTTTTACCGAAAGGAGCTGTGTGTTTTGGCATTGGCTCCTGGAAAACCTTTTAAGACCACTATTAGAGAAAAGCGAACTGATTTCTGTGACCCAGGGCTTGAAGCAGATAGCTCTGATTTGCTCCAAACCTAACTTTGCATATACTGGTTTACTCACTGAACTGCTGAAGTGGCCATAAGAATCTCTTACTACCTTTGCCCTACCACTGCAGAGGGTGCAGCAGTCCTCCAAATCAGGAACTTGCCCTGTAGGCAGGGCCAAGAATACATTGGTACAGCGTTGCATCCCTGGGTACCACTAACAGGCCTATTGCCTATTTTCACATTAGTGTGGGCCCCGCTCCCAGAGGGATCAAATAAAGGGCACAGTTCACCGTAACACGCACAGTACCTTGACTCAACACTATCCCACTTCCTCCCCAGCCAAGCCGGGAACCAGTTCTAGAAGTAAGCCACCACTAACAATAGGAAACAATATTCAAAACTTTACTTGCTTAACATAAGCGCATACATCTTCTCACATACTGCCTGTCATCAGTTTCACCAAGTCGGGCTTTCTCCGTCCTGTTCCCTGTACTTGTCCTATCTAGGGTACTAGAATCTCTTGAGGTATCCCCCAGCTGGGGAATAACACTTGCTTGAAACGCTACATCTCTACAAGAAGGACCCCACCTAGTCTCATGGGGGCCAGTTTCAGAGTCTAACTGTTCTCAGATTCTTCACCTTCACCCGAACCTAAACTCTCTCTAACCTAGCCCACTATTTAAATCCTAGGGGAAGGCACCACCTAGTGGCCAAACTACAGACTATTCTAATACCCCCTTACAGCTCACTTGGGTGTGATTAGATGGGAATTCTACTTTTTTTTTTTTTTTTTTTTAATTCTTTATTTAAGGTATGCAACAAAACAATGCAGTAGGACATGACAGTCTGTTCTCAATGATAACCGTCAACAGTAATATATTAAGCATGTACAAACAAGGGATTAAAAGAAAACATTAAAGCAATAGACCAAGTCCCTTCACAATAAAATACAATGCTTATAGACTTATGGCCGTGGCATCCAAAGTAAGTATATCCTGCATTGTGGTGGAAGTCATATAGGAGAACATGATGGACATGTACACACCGCGAAGATGGCACAGAATGGTAGGCACATAACTAATAAAAGGTGGGGGGTTGAACAGAAACCTCATTTGGTATGGGGCAACCATGCTGAATCCTGCTTTTAATGCTGCAGGGGGTTATGGGGTGAGAATCCTCTCCCTGTAATGTCACAGAGATGTAATTATAAGGGTTCCACTTTTCTGCAGAAATATATGTTTTTTATTGTAAAGCTGTAAAGCTGAACTCCAGACATCAGCTAAATACACAAATGAAATACAAATATTGGAGGTGTTTTACTTGCCAATGGATTGATATTTTGGTCCATCTAGTCCTGAGATTTACTCAGCTCAGTCACACAGCACAGCCTGTCTGAAGGGTAGAAGACCTGATTTTTTTCTCTGCAGTTATAGCCCAACTTCAGGGGAAACAAAAAGGAAATGTAACTAGTGCATTTTGCATCAATTACCTTACTCCTCAGGTGTCCGTTTATGAAGCACTAGGTTATTTTTTGTATATAAAGACGTCTTTTCACCTTGGGAATATTAATGTAGAGACACTGTAATGTCCCTCTCCTAAGAGTGGGGTATTGGGGGACGTCGTAATTTTCGTCCTAAGTCGTACCAACGGGGTATGGTTTACTCCAAA